>JABSTQ010003267.1:0-29792 GCA_013358835.2 Ixodes persulcatus
TTAGCGGCGAGAAGTTTTGGTGGCGCCCTCCTGTGGTTCCCCTTTGTGACGTCATTACCTTGCAAACAACAAGTTATATGGTGTTTGTTATTAGCATGGTGGAAGCTTGAAATCATTGCGCTCTTAAAGGAACACTGCCAACACCGTCAAAATTAAAGTTCTTTCATTCCTCTTATTTCCGTCGATGAAAATCCCCTTTCCGACGTCATAGTCAGCGTTCGGCCAATCGTGGAAGGCCGACCACAGCGACGCTTTCGGTCGCGCACGGGGCTAATAGCGTCCTGGTTAAGCCTCATTGAGCTCGATTTGCTCGATTCGGGGCCGCCATAATGAGATGCAGGCGACAGAGGAACTTTGCTCCCCTGCTTCAGGGACGAAAGTTTCTCTTTTTCTAAAGGAGCATAGGTTACAAGACCGTTCCTCCCCTTAGGGAGGACTATCGATACCCTTTTTTTCTAAGAGTGTAGTTACTGTAGTAACTCAAACTTTCTCTTTGCCCTCGCCTTTTTCAGAAGAACACGTCAGCCGGCGCTAATTTTTCATCTCACGAGAAGACCACTCTTCACAAACGGTTATAGTTAGCAAACAGGATAACTGGGCGAGTTGGTATATGTATTCATAATGGAACAGCGCGAATTTTACAAGGACAGAGGAAGGAACTGGACAGGACGAGCGATGTCAAGGAGGCTGACTTCGACCCAACAAGTCTCCGGGCTTCGCTGTTTCCAAAGGAGATAACCCTTCGGTGCTATCGGATCCCCGCGGAGATAGGTATATATAGAGCACAGTCGTTTCAAGGATAGGGCGCTCGAAGCTTGGCCAAATACGCGGTATCGTTTCACGCGTGCACGGATGGCTGGTTTCAAGATTTGCCCACATCCCTATTGAAACCGGCGCATCTTCGTGTGTGCGTCTGCGGGATTGTTGTCCCGCGCCGGCAGTTCTAGCGCGCACGCGGCGTTGTTTTGGCCGGCAGAACTGTTGTTGACCGCCGATATTGTAAGGCCGTGGTGTCCTCATCCTCCCGGGCAACACTTCCTTTGCTTTCCCTGGTGCAATACTCTGACTGACTGGCTCCTCCTGGGTGGCCGTCACTGTTCGCCTCGTCAACGCCACATTCGTACCATTTCACTCCTCGTGACACAGGGTTCGCTGCTCGCTTTACTGTCACGGGCCGTCCTAACACAACGAGCGCGAAAGGTCGTGGTCATCTGCCGGTTCCGAAAGGGCGGGAAGTTCATATAGGCAAATGGGGCCCCCAATCATTACGACGTCTGACGATTTTTACACATTAAATATTTACGACGCCTGCTGGTCTGAAGAAGTGTTGCTTTCCACTTTGAACTGCTCCAATGTAGCTTGCCGCCTATAATAAAATTTAAATGAGTAATAAATATAACATGGTGGAACTATACTTAATTTTTATGGGAGAAAGTTGAAAAAAGGCAAAAATATATCCAGGTTTCTGAAGACGCGCAATGAGCAAGTCCGTTTCGGGTCGTAAAAACACGTTTTTCTACGATATTTATGCTTAAATATAAAATATACAAACACAATACACACTCTCTCGACTTGCTTTTTGAGTAAACAACTATCATATCTACATTGTAACAAAAAAAAAAAAAACTGGGTTTTTTGAGAAAATCGATTTCAAAATTGATACTTTTTGGTTTTAGCTAGGGGTGTGCGAATATTCGAAATTTCGAATACGAATCGAATATTTTCCTTATTCGAAACGTATTCGATTCGAAAATTGCATATTCGGAAGTTCCCGAATATTCGGCCAAAGCCGAATATTCGGGAAAAACGGCGAATATTCGCACAAACTACGAATATTTGAGCAAGTAACGAATAATCTGCTTGCCACGCATTCCCCTATGATTATGTTTATTCATTGAGAAAGGCGTATGATGCGTGCGTTGTCGGTCTGCTTTGTTTCTATCTGTCCGATGGCAGCAAGACAGGATCAGTTTCGGTTTCTTTTTCACCAAGCCCTTTGTTGTGCGGCGCTTTTATGGCAATATCTGATGTAATTGCGCGTTCTATAAATTGATACAATATAATGAACCTCGAAAGTGAAATCTAAATATAAAATAAATCTCGAGACTATTATCTAGTATTAATGTTTAAAATAAAAAAAAAAAATAAAAAGCTAGGTGCGAGCAGAACATTGCGTCGCCATCGACAACTCCTGCCACTGCCGCGCAGTCAAAACTAGGGATATCGCAAACCTGTCCAGGTTCGAGTTTGACTAAGTTTAACTTTTTCGAACTTTCAACGTGACGTTCGACAAAGGTTCGACTGAAGTTCTACTTTCGTGCGCATAAGCGAAAAAAAAAAAATCTAGTTGACTTATTTGGCGGAGGAAAAGTGCAATATTGGTTGGGTTTATTGGCATCACTGGTTCACATTAATAACTAATGAAAGCGTTAAAAGCGCCTATTTTCGCTTTTATATGATGTAAACATTGGTAACCATTTTATAAAATATAAAATAAACTACTTTCTAAATTTTTTGTTTCCCAAAATTCGAAATAGTCGTTTAGCAGCAGGGCAACACTGTCCATAAGTCGAACTTCTTCGAACTTTAGTGAAATTTCGCAGGTTTCCTGAGTGAAAGGGTCTTTCTACCGGCGGAAATGTTGTCACGGCGCGTAGGGAGCGCTTACTTCCTGAACACGTTGAGCCGTTAATTTTCCTATACGATAATTTGTAATGAATGCGTTACTAGAAGCATCTTTAGCCTGCTGCAGCCCAGTAAAATACAGTTGCATTGGTCTATTTTAAAAAGGCAATAAAACCTGCTGTTACCTCTTGTTTTGTAAATTTTTATTACAAGACACATATTCGATGTTCGATTCGATATTCGAAGCCCGTTTTTTGTCTTATTCGTATTCGATTCGTATTCGAAAATTTCAATATTCGCACACCCCTAGTTTTAGCATAACATTAACGTAAACGTACCGCAAAGGACATTTTATACAGCTCAATGATTTTATAAGATATATACAGAGCGTGTTTTGGGCTCTCCATAGACATAAAGAATATCGATGTAACCCAAGTAGATCGCCAGTATTTAATTGTCAAAGTTCAACAATTAACCGGGGGGGGGGGGGGGGCGTTTTTGACATTTAAAAAAAAAAAAGAAAAAAAGCAAAGCGCCTAAAAATATTTCATGGCATTAGAGCCTTTTACCTGTGCTCACAGAGTGCTTGAAAAAAGTTACAATAATGTGAACTGAAAATCCACGCCGGGAGATCGAGCGAAACATCTGACCCACGACGGATGTGAAAAACACTGCTTTCCGCCCCGGCCTCTTTTAAAATTCGAAAGTCGAGAACAAAAAATCCAACGAACCGGTTTGTGGCGACTGTGTTTTAGAGACGACGCCACAGTGGCGTCCAGGAGTTTATTTCGGGAGGGGTTCAACGGCATACCCCCCCCCCCCCCCCCCTCAATGACGAAGCAGGGTGAGCTCGCCGACTCGGACGCTCACGCAAAAATTAGGGGGGCGCTATTAAGATTAAACGGGTGAAGCTGCATTGTCATTTTTGAAAACGGAGCAGGATTCATTGACAGGAATACGGGCGTGGTGGCTCACTGTTCTACTGTCGTCATAGTTGCGACCCACCAACTTTAAAAGCTTTCTCACAGCACACAACTTCTCCCGCTTTTTAAGGTATCACTGCATTACCAACGCGTGAAGGCCAGACAAAACACAAGCAGCAAAAAAAAAAAAAATCTTGACGCTAAAACTTTGGAGCAACCGACCACGCATAAACACTACGGGCCCATGTTTAGGGCGAAGGTAATTCTGAGCAGTCACAAAACCAAACTCTATTATCTATTTAAGGTTTTATTCGTGCTACAGAACCAGATGCCGAAGGAAAGAGTATTGTTTTGCCAGGCCGCTTTATCTTGCAGCGTGTTCCAAAGGAAGCAGCAGCATGTCTTCGGGGCGATGAGAAATCGTCAGTCCGAACTCGTCGTTCCGTCACCTATATTCCTTTTCATCATAGGTCAGAGCCATGGAGGGAGGAATAAGAGGAGGCGACATCCCGACTCAGAGTCAACCAAACGAGAAAATCCCAAGTGAAGCGGGACGTAGAGCTCGCAGTCGGTGGTCCGAAGGCGCCCAAGTCTGTCTAAGGGCGTCTTTTTGATTTCGGTCATCGTCGGGGGCGAGTCCCTCCAAACCGGAAGTCTCCCTCTCTGGTGGCGTCGTGTCGTTCCCGGGAACTGTAATTACCTGGGTATCATGGAACGCAAAGTAATTGGAATTTTTACATAGCCTTGAAAACGTTTTATTCCATGGAACGTCCCAGGAAGTTAGTCATGTGAAGTAGAAAATTCAGCTCAAAGGCACTGTACCAACGTGGTTCTAATAGAGTATAGTAAAAGCTAAAACATAAAAGAAAAAGAAACTTTTGAAGTTACCTGCATTTCTACTATAAAAATACGGGGTGTTTCAGCGAAGGCTTTCAAAAATCCCTAAACATAGGGTGCAAGAAAGAAACTCTTCCCGGGAACAAACAGACAGCCGCGGCGGACACTAAGGATTGTAAAACAACATAATGGTTATCTAAATAATTAACTAAACTTTACTAAGTGAAATTTTTTGCAGAAAATTAACATATGGTTCCAATGAGAAACTTGCCAAGCATAATTGAAAACCACTAAAGGGCAACTCAGCTCGATTTCGGAAATTTAGAGATAGTGGGTAATATAACCGTCAAAAGTACTCCAAAACAACCCTAGACCGTTTGTCTCGTGAAAACCAAAATATTTTCGTGCGATCTTGTTATTTACCATAATCGGCAACCGAAACCAAAACTTTGGCACAGCCGGGCAACATTGTACCTTCGACGTCAGTTGCATACCCACCCACGTGGGATACAAGGAGTCACGTGATCTACCTGCGTTAACCCAGAAATGACGCGGATGCACGGGGAGGAGCGGGGAGCTGCTTGGTAGGACAGGCGAAGTAGCGGCGGAAAAGAGGCAACGCAAGTGACGACGAAGCAGGCTATGTCACCTTCAGTCCGAGCGCAGTGGACGCCACGAGCTATCCCAGCCGATCCAGGGCCGGGAGAAAATCGTGTGACCTGCCGGTTGGGCAGACCCGTACGAAAATGTCAGATCGGAGCGGTTCCAGTTCGGAGCCGCGCGGTTCCAAACTTGTGGACAGTTTAGACC
This sequence comes from Ixodes persulcatus, assembly GCA_013358835.2. Classification (NCBI taxonomy): domain Eukaryota; kingdom Metazoa; phylum Arthropoda; class Arachnida; order Ixodida; family Ixodidae; genus Ixodes; species Ixodes persulcatus. The sequence goes on from JABSTQ010003267.1 coordinate 5,196, forward strand.
CGCGCGGATCCGATCTGGTACCGCGCGGTTCTGAGTGTAACCAGTCGCATCCAGTGAGATGCAACGCACTGTGACCGCACGGTGGTGGGTGGATCCGACCCGTTCCCATTGGTTCCAGTAGGGTCTCGGACGCGCACATGCGTGACTGGAGGAGGAGGGGGGGGGGGGGGGGGGGGGAGGGAGTCAGCGGGGAACTTCCGCTTTCTTCTCCGCGGTCTCTCGCAGGTCACGTGTTAGGGACAGGCGCATCCGCCGCTACACTCTTGACCGCCAAACGTCACGGCTATAGACGGCCCGTTCAAGGTTCGAGGGCGAACGTCGCAAAAATAGCCGGCCCACCGGAATAGCCGTGTACTCCGTCGCGGCAGCAGGTGCCCCTTTTGCTTTTCCCTGTCACGGATGAACGCAGGGCCGCCCATAGCCGGCCCGTTAGGCGGTCCGTTCATTTTAGCGGACCGTTATTGAACGGATGGCTAAAAATGGACCGGCTAGCTCCCAATGGCTTCTCATTTTCTTTCTTTTTGATTTCTGACTCTAAGGTGGACGCGTATGCGGCAATCACTTTCTTTCTTTGTCTTTGTTGGGGCTCGCCGCTCGGCGCGGGCGTTAGAGCATGACGTCACTCCTTCGGAATAACGTCCTCGACCGCAGTGGATGTCGGGAAACGAGTGTAAAATGAGAATCGAGTAGTTAATAAACTAAGTATAAATAAAGAAGAAACATAACATCTAACTTGCTTTTGGCTAACATATGTAGATGTTTGAAGCCTCTCATTAACAAGAGCTGACAAAGTTGGAGTGTTTGCATATTTGAGAACGTGATGCTGGCCAGCAATTCAAAGGATTAGCCACCGCGTTAGGGCACTTTTGATATAGTGGTTAGTTTGCACGGCTCGGAGGCAAGGTAAACTATCCAGATAGAATATTTCTTGTGCGATTACGGGGTGAATTAAGAGACATGTTTAAATTAACTTATTAATTAGTAAAATTATAAAATTAGCCTACATATAGTTTCAATTTGAAATTTACTGGGCATTACAGAAGACCATTAAGTCAGTCAACTGTAGAATGATTTCAATAGAAGTTACCACTTGTGATACAAGCACATTGCAGGCAGCATTCGGCTGGCGGCGGGCCGCCGCCACTCCGAAGTCAACTTGGATCGTGCTGCTACTGTGGACTGGACACAGCCCTCTGCAGCACAACCGCCTGGGTAACTATTCTCACTCTCTGGATATCTATTGGCGTTGAAGGAAAGGAATACTTTTATTCGCCTTGCGTTGTCCGTTACGGAAGACAATGCGACTATAGGAATTATTTGAGCTAATGGAAGTTTTCGCGAATCATATTTTAGTGAATAGGCTGTTTGTAGGCGGCTACAGATGGGCTTCCGAACAGACTGCGCCACGGTAATGAATATAATACCAGCCTCGAGCGTGCACCGTCTAGTGTTTACCGCCAGGAGTTCAGCAGGCTAGGTTATCTAGTCATAGAGCCGTTCGCTAATAAGAACGCCACCATTTGTTAAAGTGTCATTCGATGAAACGTTGTGGTTTTGTTTGCGTTCGCTAAAACGTCGTTCGATCCAGTGGACGCCTCCTGATTTCATTTATGAAAAGGATGCTCGGTGTCGTTTGCTTGCCAGGCCGGTTTGCCGCCACACGGGGGAAGCGGAGACTATACTTCGTTTCACCTTATGTGCGAGCGAAGGCAAAACTGGAAGCGCGAGCACGGAAGCTCCGTGCGTTCAGGCTTTGCTCGAGCGCGCGAGCTGGGGAGAAATGCAAAAAGCGCTGGTCTCGCGCTTCTAGCTTTGGCTTCGCTCGCAGATAAAGTGAAACGAAGTATAGGATGGAAACTGCGCACTCGCTTAGTGCCTACGTTGACGTTGCTCTCTCATACGTTTGGAGTCCGCGGAGAGGCAGCCGCTTCCAAATGCGGCCATTGGCGGCAGTCTCTGCGCGCTTGCGTCCACTTTCCAAATTAGATGACAAAAAATGCGAAAAATATTAGATGAAATACTGTAAACGACTTATTTTTCGCGGACTCAATATTTCGCGCTTTAGGTCAAAGATGAAGTTCTGAAATAATTCGCAGGTTCTAAATTTTCGCAACTCGGTGGGATCTACATTCCAATGTGTTTACGTGTTACCGGAATTGTTCGCGGGACCTATATTTTTCGAGAATTGTAGGCGATTCGCGAAGCTCGCGAAAATTAGGTCCTCGTGAAAATGAAGTCGTGTGCAGTATATAGTTTTCACATGATGTCAGTCTGGTTGCCGTGCCCAGGTACTAAGGGTCCAATAAATACAGTAGAAAGTATGTTGCCTCGCGCTTCCGCGAGCGTTGCCAATCGTGATATACGTGCTGTTGAAGGTTGGCCACACGTGCAAAGGACGCAATTTTTAGGTACCGAGTTACGTCAGTCGAAGCTATGTATTTTAGAGCCTCCCCGGAAATTGTATGAACTGGTGTAACCCCAATGGATCAGCTTTCTATCTGCAATTATAACTTGGCCCTCAAAACAGTCAACGAAAATAAAAGCGAGAGGTCCAAGATGTATTGTTATTTTTATGTACTATTTGTTTTAACTTTAATTAAATATTGAAGGCTATGGAGGGTCACTTGTGCGGGAACACCTGTTTGTGTGGGCCTTTGCCTTTCCGCAAAACTCGCATGGCCTGCGCACTCCTTTTTCCTTTCTATTACATGTAATGAAGTTGTCATCATACCGAGAGACATTCTTTGCTGACAGACTTGTTATTTACATAATTTACAGATAGAAATTTACAAACGGGCCAGTCCGAGATAATAGGGAGTTTTCGTAGATCGTTTTTGCCTTTCCGCAACGCTATCCGCTACCCGCTACGAGAGCCGCTAACAAAGGCATAGCGGAGACTCAAAAAAGTGCTTTCGTACACCGTTCTCTGCGGGCTATACGGTACTACGATTATGACAGCGCCACTAGCGGTCGTAAAAAGCACTATATAAAACATTTAACTCGTACTATTACTGCAACCACGTATTTGTTTTATCAGAGTACCTCTTTTCGAGCACAACATATGGTTAATTTACGATTATGAATGTTAATCTTTTTTCTGGATAAATTCTTCGTAGCACATCTTGCCAGCTTGCAGTAATCGCGCTTTGCTTAAAGGGCCTCTGACACGCCAACAAAAATATTTTTTTTTTATGCTAAACGTTGCAATGGACTTCTTCCAAAACCGACGCGCCCCATCGCGGCAAAATACCACGCAGTGCACTCTGGGAACTAGTTGGCCACTCAGTTTCGGTTTCGACTGAGCAGCTTCATCTCATGCTATCACGCCGCGACCGAGCGCGCTGGTTGCGTTTTCGATTATCTGACTTTTCACGAACGTACAATACACTCATTCTCGCGCGATACAAAACGAAGACCGGGGCACTTTCCTTGGCTCCCGAAACGCCGGGTATTATGAGTGCGTATGCAAACGTAGTAAAACGTGGGTTAGTCACCTCACTCCACGAGTACATCTTTGAGTTCAATTTCAATACTCCCGTCTAGTACCAGTGAACTACAACTGAAATTTGGTCACCTGGAGCCTTACACGTATTTTGTTTGCCAAACGTCCGCTTCTTGTTACTTCATTGGGCGAAAGGCAAGCCGCATCCTCACAGGAGTATCAAAGTTGAGCCCAGCGTTGACGCATGAATGTGTGAGGAAACGCAATAAATTCGACCTCACTACTGCACAAAAGTTACTATGATGTCTTCTTCGTGTCATCATATATCTCCCACTCAAATTTTATGCTGATAGAAGATTAAATTTTCGCAAACGCTAAGATCGGCTAGCTACGACGGAGGCCCATAACAAGCGTCCCCTACTCCTCACTAAGCCTTTTTGGACGAGCTTTTACTGACGCCCAAGATCTGTGCCTGGACGGTGTGTGTGAAATTATCTCGGCATACTCAGGCAGGAAGAAAGCAAACACATAACAAATATTACGGCCATTAGCAACCGTCAAACGCGCTTTGAATAATTCCGTTTGTTTGGCGCACCGCATAGGGGTTCATGCCCGTCCGGCGCACTTTCGGCGAACGGTGCGACATTCTTCACACAAGTGCTCGACTTTTGCTTTCTTAAAACGGTTTGTTTGTGCGAATTTGCCTATATGATTGCAGGATAACTTTATGCACATACGCGATGTTGAATATTAGTGGAATGCAAGCGGGTGGGGACTTCACTTCGTGCAGTGCTGCGGGTCAGTACAGATAAGAGATAAGAAGTGTGTTAAAATTGAGCTTTTCAATGGCGCCTCCGAGTTTTACCTCGCGTACTCAGGCGTATTAAGAAAAACAGTGATTGCAAAAAGTAATATTTCATCTATGGACGCACGAAACAAACAAATTTCCTGATGAACAACACTAATGTAAAGGCGCGAGCTCGATGTATGCATACTCATTGGTTGCTGCAGCTTGTTGATTCCTACACAAGGAAGATCCCCGAGCTTCGCAGCGTCGAGACTTCCAGCACTGGCTCGTCCACATACCTCGATCGGAACGCTAACAGAAAGGCTCAAGTACAAAAATACAACAAGCATGTGTTAAGACAAGCTATATGTCCCGGGCTTGAGCTAAAGCTTCGAGGTCTGGCCATTTAGGTTTGTTTAGAGACCACAAGTGACGCTCTCGGGACCAGAAAACATGAGATAACGGCCGTTAATAGTCCACGTCGACGTGTCGATCGAAACCGAAACCATGCCACTCTCCTCCCTGGCCAACTAGTTCCCAGAGTGCAACGCGCGCCGTGTTGCACGCAGGGCTTTATGGAAGTATATTGCATATCAGGACATTACAAAAAAATTGTTTCACTATAGAGTTGCGTAGTTTTTTTATAAAAAATAGAAGCTCTCGGGACCAGAAAACATGAGATAACGGCCGTTAATAGTCCACGTCGACGTGTCGATCGAAACCGAAACCATGCCACTCTCCTCCCTGGCCAACTAGTTCCCAGAGTGCAACGCGCGCCGTGTTGCATGCAGGGCTTTATGGAAGTAGTCTATTGCATATCAGGACATTACAAAAAAATTGTTTCACTATAGAGTTGCGTAGTTTTTTTATAAAAAATAGAAATACGAGGCCCAATTCAAAGTTCCCGCCGTGCACTGTGACGTAACAGTGTACCGCAAGGTGTCGGGGCGGTCAGAAAGGAGGCATCGAGCTACGTCACTAAAAGTGGGTTAACCGGAAGTCGCGTGAGTTTCACTCCTCGTGCTCTCCGCGACCGTGCCTAAGACTTTTTTTCTTTTTATTATTCTGCTCTTCGTACGAGCGATCGTAGAAAACGAAGTTTCAGTTCCACTAGCTCTTTATCCCTGCACCGTTGGTTAGTTTGCGTGCTGTAAAATTTGAGGACGAAGAGTCAGTGGATCGACGTGATGGAGGTCAATGATGAAAGCGTTGCGAGTACAAGCCAGTGTACGAGTGCATGCCGTCAGTCCGATGATACAGGGCTATACTGGGCGCAAAACAAGCTATCAAGTTTTGAAGAAAAAAAATTAGAACGCTCGCAGAAATTAGGATTGCTAGCATACGACACGCCCGATCGCACTGCTGAAGGTTGAGACACCGAGGTCGTTGAATCACCGGATACTCTCCAGGCTGTAGATGCCTGCCGTCTAAAGAATACGAACTGGTGAGTGTACCAAGTACAAGAAAACGTCGAGCACAAAGTACGTATTTTGTCTAGAACATGAGTAGAACTTGTTTACTGGGTGCTCATACGGCCTATGTATGTCTCTCAGAAATGCATGCAGTGTGATTTCTTCTTCAGTTGCTGAAATACCGGGACAGTCCCTCACACAGCACCTTCTAGGCATTGTAGTTGATCACGTCAATTCACTGACTGCGCTTCTTCTACCTTTACAGCAACATTAAGCGATGAAAAGCAAATAAAAGAAACCTTGTCTGCTTGGATCGCTCGTGGAGGTGCGGAGAATAACAAAAATATAAAAAAAAAAAAATATTACACGCGCTCGCGGAAAGCACGAGGAGGGATACAACTCACGTGACTTCCGGCGATGCCTCCCTTCTGACCGCCCCGACACCTTGCGGTACACTGTTACGTCACAGTGCACGGCGGGAACTTTGAATTGGGCCTCGTATTTCTATTTTTTATAAAAAAACTACGCAACTCTATAGTGAAACAATTTTTTTGTAATGTCCTGATATGCCATTGCAACGTTTAGCATGAAAAAAAAATTTTTTTTTTTGGCGTGTCAGGGGCCCTGGGGATTCAACCGCTATTTATTTGTACCCTTTTCCTCATAGAGGCGCAGAATTTTTCCGGAACAAACGAGTTGCATGCTCGCAGCTGCGCATGCAGGTCGGGCGCTCGAGTTGGTCTCGGGCCACGGGCTGTTTGCCGCCGATCTCGAGCTAGATCTTCTTCGCTCAGTCTCCGCCGCCACCAGAAGCGGCCAACAGGCGGCGCGAGACACGAGCCAGTACATACGTAGATTACAGTGGCTCACAAAAGCTGGAATAAGCTCTGATTTCCGAATAAATTCAAAGTTCCATCCCTGTTCGAAATTATCGAAAGTACAAGGTGCGGACTTGCAGCCGTTTGGACCACCATATTTAACACGCAAACGTGGTTTTGCAAAAAAAAAAAAAAAAAGGAAAGATTAGATCTTAATTTAAAGCTAGAAAATAAAAAAAATAAATAAAGTGGCAGTTTTGCACTTCCTACGTCCTAAATCGGCCTGCTCTTCGTCTGAATACTGGTTTGCAAACCCGCTCCGACGTTGTGTGGAGTAAAGCCCATCTATCCTGGGAAAAGTGGCGCCAATCATTTTTGTGGAAATGCCCGAAACACGTGCCGCGCGCCACTTCTGGGAAGGACTAGAGCCACAAAATGTGCTGCGCTTAGAGTAGCGGCAACCTGTTCCCCAACATTGTTGTGGGCGCCGACATTTTGGTGCTTGTGCAGAGTAGACGCAACTGCCGATCGTCATGGTTCAAAAGTGCGACTTCCTCAGCATTAGATTCGGTGTTAGGAAGCAGTAACGACATGTGCATTTTCTAAGAAAACAGGAGCTCCGTGATCAGGGGCGGATGCAGGAATTTCCTGAGGGGCGGGGGGTCAGGTGTTGGGCAGCGTACCATATGTTCAGAAACCCCCTCCCCCTCTCCCTCGTTTCACGCCCTAAATTTTACACATGCAGAAATCAAGAGGGGGGTCAGGACATCCGGACCCCCCCCCCCTCTAAATCCGCCCCTGTCCGTGATGCCGGTATGGGACGCGAAACCACTTAGTACAAGTTTTAGCCGGCTTACGTTTTTCTTTTTTTTTTAGCTTTGAAGCTTGTTGTATGGACTTTTTTTATTAACCGCGCGTTATTTAGTAGTTGATGCACAAATTATTTTGTAGCTGCTCCACAAATGAGGAGACGGATACAATCACACGCTTCACGACCGAGAAATGAAACCGCCAATGTTGTTTGATGTTTTTTTTTTTTTTTTAAGGGTCTGTTAAGAACGAGAGCAAGAATTACCACCAACGGATTTCCCCAGTGCCCATCATCAGCACGAGCTGTAAGCAAGGCAATTTATGCGGTCTGCCACGAACAAAGTGTTTTGACGGTAAGGAATCTGGCGAGCAACTCGCTTCCCCGTGCGCTTGACCACAGATCGCACACAGGTATGGCCGCCAGACAAGAGCTTGCTGATCCTGTTAAAGGTAAGGTCTACTGCAGGAAACATTCCGCCTTCAAACTGCCGGGGAAAAATGATATCCTCAACTCATTACAAACGCACCTTTTTTTTATTTCCTGGCATTACAAAATAGGATTTAGGCCAAGTTACCATTGGCCTGTGGACGCATGTAAACGGCGTCCGATGTTGAGCAGGAGAGAGCTACTGGGCATGCTCAGAATCCGTCCCACAGCCCTAAAAACAAAGATGGCGGCGCACGAAGGCGCCTATTGGAATGGCCAATAGCCACATACGTATGCAGTTGCTTAGAGCGGGCTCAGTGGTGTCTCGCGCATGCCAATGTACTTTATTTTACCAGGAGATGAACCGCTGGTCCACCGCCCTCATGTGCGGCGGAGCTTCGCTCGTTGTGGGCAGAGCCTCTTACCTCGATCTTACGTTGCAAGAGACCGTAAGAGCTAGTTCAAGACGAAGGCGCTAGTCGCAGAGAACCCTGTAGCGTTTTGGAGAACGACGACGGCGTCTTGCTGGTCGTCGGAGCGGGTGCCGTGGCCTTCTTCGTTGTGAGCCGGTACTTCCTCTTCATGTCCCTCTGGATCCTGGTCGTCGGAGCGGGTGCCGTGGCCTTCTTCGTTGTGAGCCGGTACTTCCTCTTCATGTCCCTCTGGAAGACGACGAAGCGCCTCCGGTTCAGGTCGTTCTGGCGCTCCTTCCAGTATCCCATGCCGCGCTTGTTCTGCATGCCGCGATGCACGGCGAAGGCTTCGTCCAGCACCCAGAACTCGAACCCGGCCAGGTGGGTCTCGTACACCTGGCCATATATGAAACTATTTTTTTTTTCATCGCATACAATACGATTAATGCTGACAGAGGAACACACGATACTTGTGTGCAAGCACAGAATGTTTTACCGTATACAGTTCCAAACGAACGCCCTCCCGCGGTGGAGAGATAGAGAGGGAAAATATAGGTGGGCGATCTCTCGGGAGTGGGCGTTCATTCGGTATTTTATAGGCACGGGTTCCCCTTCCTGAGACGAACGACGATGCTCATGAACCCTTGTTAGTTTGTATAAAACGGTGCTGGCTGTCGTACTGTGTTAAGCACCAACAGCTAGAAACTTGCAGCAATTAAAGGATCTGCAAACGAAACATTTACGTCGTACCCCTCCTCTCAACCTCTCTTTGTCCGGCTGCACGACGCCATTTTTGAGTAAAGGCGGCAGCGAGGGGAAGCATTTCGAACAATGAATCGCGTAACGTTTATATAGTATATCTACAGGGGCTTTAGCAGCAACCACAATTCGTCAAGCAACAACAACATCGATGGTATAAAGGAAGGCCGCGAGGCATTCTTTTGTGGGCGCTTATCCTATTTGCAACTCTATCGGCGAGCATTTAATCCCCTTTGTTCCGTCTCACATTTCGGCCACCTGGCCGCGCCACTTTAAAGGGGCACTGACACATCAAAATCATATTTTTTTTTTTATTATCCGAAACGATTGAAAACGGTGCCGGGACATTACCCTCAAAATTCGAAACTTGGGAAGTCAGTATTTGTGAATTAAAAAAACAATTTCCAAATGCCGAATTTGAAGTTCCCGCGCGATCCCCGCCAGTGCAGTCAATTAAAGTTTGCGGTCTCCTGCGACTCGACTTTCTCTCGGACCTCCGCTGACCCGATGCGAGGAGCAGGCGAGCTGGCGCGCGGGAAAAAACCGGTTTCTTTCCCGACTCGCCGATCTGCTCGAGCACCGCCAAGTTTTCTGAGAGAGGACACACATCTAGGAGGGGACATCTCACCGAACTCTGATTTTTGGTATTTCAAAAAGAGGGGCCGTAGTGCGAATTCGCAATTGCGTTCAAAAACATGTTTTACGATTGCCGTTATTAAATGTTATAGAAATGTCGCCTACAAAGCTTCTAAATTTCCTGTTTTTTGACGTCACCGATCAAAAGAAGCGAGGAGGTAGCGGCGGGAGATTTAAACGCCAAAAATAAAAAGGCGCGCGCGCGCGCGGGGAAATTTTTTTTCGCGATGCGGTTTTTTTTGCGTGTCTATGACTACAACTTGCGTCGTTTTAGACAATAAAAAAAATACGACCTTTGGGGTGTCAGTGCCCCTCTGTCCACTTGGGTAGGCAGCTCCCAGCCTCTCTTTCGCGTCTTCTTCGCTGGGTGGCGTCGCCCCCTCAGAGTTGCGAATAGGCAGGCAACGCTTTCAGGGGTAATCAACAAATATTGCCAGTGTTCCTGCCAGTCAGTGGACGCTCACTTGACATTACCCATCCGTACAACGACTGTACTAGAGTTAGAGACAGTGGCGTACCAACTTGTTTTTGAGTGAGGGGGCAAACCAGCCCCCCCCCCCCCCCCCCGGCCAGGGCCGGGGGGTGGTACCCTTGGTATCCCTTGGGCACCGCCGGCCATCGTTTACCCTGCCCAGTGGTGGCTGTTTCAGGGGAGGGGGGGGGGGGCAAAACACATGCTTCGCCCCCCACTCGGTGAACTAGGGGGGGGGGGTCACCGAGTGACCCCCCCCCATATAAAGATGGTCATACTAAATAAGCTGCGTTTTAAGTATCAATAGACCCTTTCCGAAATTCAGTCTGGCCACTTTGATCACTATCATCATCTGCGGAACGACATTTGTGCCATACCAATGGCGGCCTTCTAGTGACTGATAAAGGAAGACGTTGAAGATGCTCCTAAGCGGATTTTGCGAGGCCTGCGGGGCTATGTTGCGCTTTTTGGACTCCCAGGAGACTAGGGAGAGGGAAGTGACGTCAACAACGCAGCAAATGCAGATTGGATGTTGATTTTGTTTTCTTCTGTCAACATCCAATCTGCGTTTCTCTAGTCGTTGACGTCACTTCCCTCTTCCAAGTCTCCTGGGAGTCCAGGGGGGCTATGTTGCGCTTTTTGGACTCCCAGGAGACTAGGGAGAAGGAAGTGACGTCAACAACGCAGCAAATGCAGATTGGATGTTGATTTTGTTTTCTTCTGTCAACATCCAATCTGCGTTCGCTCTAGTCGTTGACGTCACTTCCTTCTTCCAAGTCTCCTGGGAGTCCAAAAAGCGCAACATAGCACCCCTGAAAGCGCAACATAGCACCCCTGTACATTCGGGAGGTCAGTACGACTCGACATAGGAATGGAACACAAGAGCTACGTAAGCGTTTATTTCTAATAACTCAGATTAAGTCAATTTGTGGGCGGCACACAATCGGCTTTAAAGCACCTTGGTGTATAGAATTTTCTTGAGGCGTCGGTGAGCTTTGTTCTCACTGCAGGTTCTTGGTCACCATCGAACTGAAAGTGATCGAGAAAGAACTCACACTGAACAATTCCTCGCGTGCCGTTGACTTGCGAAAGTGACGGTGCCGATACAAGTTCATTTCCGCCATTGATATGGCAAAACCTAAACTGCTTTACAAACCACCAGATGGCACTGAATTTCGGAAAGGGTCTATACGCCGATTGGTCGCCGCCATTTTGGTACTTAGGTTTCAATTTAAAAATGAACCTTCCTGAGCATTAGGTATTCGGTGTCAGGAACCTCAGGCGATGTCGTTTTCTCCGTCGAGGCCTGCTTTAACATTGATGGGGGACATTAAAGCGCTTCCTACGATTTCAGATAAAGCTTCAGATAACTGGCAACAATGATTTCAAGCACCAAGATGGCGGAAGTGCCGTTCCTCTGAGTGGCTCGAGCAGGGATTTCCCCAGACCCCCCCTAGGGGGGGGGGGGGGGGGTTTAGACCCCCCCCCCTCGTTTTTCCGAAGGCACCCCCTTAATTCACAACGACTCCTATATTCGCAATGCCCCCCCCCCCCCCCCTTTAACCCCCCAAAAAAAATGTAGACACCCCCCCTGATTTCAATTCCTGGGGAAACCCCTGGGCTCGAGGCTACTCCATTGATCGGTTAGCAGGAGGTGAAATCAACAGATATAGAGGCGGGTTGTTTGATGAACTGCGCGGTGGATAAACGGTGGAGGAATATAATATGGATGCCTGACAAACTGCACCTGAGGTCATTTGTCATCCAAGCGCTCGAGCGGAGACGTGCACTGGAGTGATGGATGAACAAGCGCAATAAACTATGGTCGGTGGCAGGTAAAGAGTGAAGTGGAAGCTCCTCCCACTTCTCTCCACTTTAGCAGAGCGAACGCTGTAGAGGCGACCTCCTCTCCAGCGTTCGCTTTGCTATAGTGGAAAGAGGTGGGAAGAGCTTCCACTTCACTCTTTACTGGTCACCAACTATAAGCTCGTATAAATGACTGATGACACAGATATATGAATGAATGGGCTCACCTTGCATGCACCGACGAACAGAGGAAACGATACACTGGGTCAGCGAATTCAGCCAATTACATTCCGGCAGTGACGCTCATTCGATTCGTTGCAGAAATTTCGCCACATTAAATAAATGCATGAATACGAACCAAGTTAGTCACTCCGTAATTTAAATTTTCATCAACAAAAATATGAGTAAGTGTGTTTCAGGGTGCATGCAGGGGACCACGTGACAATTAAGAATATGTGGGTTTATGTGCCAAACCAACGGGGAGCATCAGGGGTATATTGCAATAGAAAGTTATTAGTAGATCGCCGTGATAAGTTCGATAACGGTACCCGATATTCCGCCGAAGCCTTTGCGCATGCATCGTTTCGCTATCAGGTACCGTTATCGGAGCTGTGGGAGCGATCTACTAAAGCTCCCCAATGGCACTCAACAACAGGTGGACAGAGGGAAGTGTAATTTCACTTGAAGATGTCCTCGGAGTTTACATCTTACTTCTGACCACGCGAAAACGTCCATCCGAAACATTCAGGAAAAATCAATAATACCTAAAAAAAAGAAAAAAAAAAAAACGTGCAAGCATGCGATTCCTAACAAACTGACCTGAGTGTTCCTGGTGAACCCGTAGCCGACGAACCTCTCGTCATAGCGCGGCACGTCTTTGGCAGCCACATAGAAAGGTTCGTAGAAGAACTCGTACCTCTTCACGCTGTACGCGGCACGCAGTCCTTCGTGGTGCTGCTTCAGGCCTTCCCATATGCCGTGGTTCGTGGCGTATTGGTTGGGGATGAAGGACTTCTGGTGGAAAGGCCTTGTCTCCTTCCGCCGGACAAGCTGCAATAGCTCCCGTTTCGTCCTGGGCACCGGCGCAGTCTCGGACATCTCATAAGTGGGCACCACAAACACACACTTTGTACACGGAAGGGTCCGCCCGAAGAAGTGGGACAGTTCCTCCCAGAGTCCCGGCTTCGGCATGATGTCGATGTCCGTGAGAAAGAAGTACCTCTGTGCGCAGCCGTCCCTGGCCACGTTCCGGAGATGGTTCTGAGGGTAGAACATCTGTTTGGAACTTCCCTTGACAAGTTTCGTCTTGCCAACGTTCTGTAGAACCTTCAGGAGAACGGCGTGGGTGCCGCAAGAAAAATCGGAGCCGAGTTTGTCCGACCACACAGTCTTCCTGGTCAGGTTCTCGTCAGCCGGATACACCAGATCCACTCGCATGTTGGTCTTGATGGCTTCTGAACAGGAATGGATGAAGGAAAGGTACATCTTGACGGCTTGGAACTGCGCCGAGTTAGCTACGAAGACCGCCAGGGACACCGGCCCGTTCCAGAGCTGGACAAGGTCGACGAGCCAGGAGAGGCGGTCTAGGGAGCCCTGCGTCGCGAGACAGACTTCTCTGCCACCGTCTTGAGGTCCTAGTTCCGCTTGAGGCGACAGGAACCTACGGGCAATCTTGTACTTGCGGCTGACATCAAGCGACTGCTTGTCGACGTCGAACTTGAAGGGTGCCCTGCTAGCTAGGACGTCTAGGATGTGGACGTGGTCTTCGGTTGCTCCCAAAAGGACGTTGCCCGATTGTCCGTACCTCCAGCGGTGGTTTGGTGCGGTCGTTTGGTTCGAGTGCTTGCCCGACGGGCTGTTCTGCGCCGAGTGTTCTAGGCGGTTGAAGATCAGGAGGCCGAAGAGGTTGCAGGTGAACAGGACGCCGATGACGAGGAAGACCGGAGTTCGCCCCAGGACGTTTCGGCTTCCCAGCAAATGTGGCCTCGGCATCATTGGCTACGAACACCTGGCCATAAAAATGACAACGAAATACAACATTATGAAGTGGAAGTGACCTGCTTGATCTTAACATGATGTGTAGTTTCCTGTTCTTAACGTGATGTGGAAGCTTTCTGCCTTTTCTTAACAAGACGTGGCAGTTGTCTGCATATCCTTAACTTGACTTGGTAGCTTCCTGCTTGTTCTTAACATGATGGTATCGATAACGGATGGGCACACACTAAAGAAGCAGATGGCGGACATGCGCTTTCTTTCTGGTTTATAATTCGTAAACGTCTCGCTAGCCACAACTTTTCTACATCGGTGGCATCGGAATGTTATGCGGAGGGAGAAAGGGGTATTGCCCTCTTCCCCCCGAGTGGAGATAAGAATGCCGGAGGCAGAATCACGAAGCGGGAAGATACGTAATAAACCACGCCCTGCGTCTCTTAAACTGTCACCCCCCCCCCCCCCCCCCCCCCCTTTTTGTTCTGACGCCATGGTTCTGCATCTCTGAAACTTTTATGTCAGGCAAAACTTTGTAACTTAAGCTTAGTAGCCACGGGGACGCAACAATCCCTGGTATTAGGCATCCACAAAAAATGTCTCAACTGAAAAAAAAAAAAAAACTTTCTAGATTGACTTTATTCCGACCACCGGGTTGACAATCTGAAACAATCCGACACACGAAACAGAGAGCGACGACATTAGAACAGAAAAGCTCGCTCTTTGTCCCGTTTTTTCGATAAACAGGCGCTCTGATTGGCTCGCGGAAGTCACGTGAGTGTCGGCAGCGCGCTGCGTTGTTGCGTCACGGGTGTATACATGACGGCAGTCGACGGTCGTGTCACCGAGGTCGGGACAGTGTTGCATAGACCTTTTTCGCTTAACCTCAAACCATCCTGTAACTGACGTACCCTCGACCTGGTGCATTTTTGGATTGCCCGCTGACACAGGGTATGCAACCGCCAAGGGTATGGGCGAAAAGGCTTAAAAACGGGCGTCGTGCATGAGTTATGGCGAATTCCACTGGGCGTTTTGGAGCGCGCCGGGATCAGTTGACCAGATCCGGTATGGAGCACACGATCCGAACGGGGTCGCGCCGCCGATGGATCCCCAGTGGAACATGACCACTGCTCCGGGATCGGCGGATGCCTTCCCGTCATTCAACTGCCCGGGGGGCTATGTTGCGCTTTTTGGACTCCCAGGAGACTTGGAAGAGGGAAGTGACGTCAACGACTAGAGAAACGCAGATTGGATGTTGACAGAAGAAAACAAAATCAACATCCAATCTGCATTTGCTGCGTTGTTGACGTCCCTTCCCTCTCCCTAGTCTCCTGGGAGTCCAAAAAAGCGCAACATAGCCCCCCTGGAATCCCCTTTCCGCGGCCGCCGCGGTCGTTTCGAAGACGTTTTCGCAATCGCGGTGCTTAAACGTGTTCGACGCACGAGCGGCAGGAATGGCTCAGGAGCTTCTAGCAAAGATTGCCGGAATGCCCGTAGCGCGGCAAAACCTTCTCTTCTTCTTCCTGGAAAACGAACCGGCTGTCGAGCCACGGGGTAAAGGCCCTGTCACACTGAGGGAACAGTTGGACAACTCTATCCGGCAACACGGGGAAGTCGTGTTGCCGGCGACCCTGTCACATCACGGCAACAACAACAGTCGGGCAACATGTTGCTGCCGTGCGGCAACCGTGTTGCCCGACAACCCTGTCCCTGTCACACCGCGCTGATGGCGAGGACAACACGGGGAACACTCCGCCATCTTGATTGTTTACCTTCGTTCGTGTGCGGCGCGGAATCGCTGGAAATGTGACTCTACAAAGTGCTAGTGCGGTCGAAGGGCCGGGAATTACCACGGTACGACATCAACCAGTGACTGTGATTAGAAAACTTGACACGGGGAGTATTTTCCGCTCTTTATTTTATCGAAATGTTCTTCATTCGCTGACAAAGCAGATAGCCCTAACCGAGGAAAGTGACATCGCTGATATATGTTCGGGATTTACGCCACCGTAAGAAGTGTTTCTGTCCGGTTCTTTCATGCAATTCCTATTTCTACTGTAAAATTGCGTTAGCACCGGCAGTACCCCAAAGCGTCTTTGGTAACGTGGTGTTGAGCTGAACTGACAGTGCTTCGAAACTGTGACACTCACACCATCGGCCTTCATAACAATTGGTGGAATAAATATTTTGCAACGCTGTCTACATGACTACCGCCTGCTATGTGATCGATTCATTCCCCCAAAACGTCCTGGCTGTTTTTAAAACAAATCAGGTGTCTGGTAGCGGCTGTTTCCAAGTTCCAAGCATCAACGTTTTCGTAATCGCGGCGCTAACACGTGTTCGACGCACGAGCGGCAGGAATGGCTCAGGAGCGTCTAGCAAAGATTGCCGGAATGCCCGGCTGTCGAGCCAAGGGGTAAGCAAGCGGCCATTACCAATTCTTCTGAGGCGAGATCAGGCGAGATGCTCCGCGAGAAAGGAAGTCACGTGTGTGCGCCGAGGGCTGGCCCGGCTGGCTTCCGGTTGAATCCGCCGAAATCGGGGGAGCGACTTTTCTCGAATCCAGATCGAGATCTGGAGCGGGAGCTAATCCAAAACGACCAGTGGAACACGTCCGTCTCGATCCGGATCGCCCAGTGAAATAGGTTCGCTCCAGAAAAGTCGATCCCGGCGCGCTCCAAAAGCGACCAGTGGAATTCGCCATTTTGCTGCTCCGGAATCCTGCGGCGATGGTGGTTCCGGCTGTGCTGGCAAAACAGAGCCACAGAATCGGAGTTTTACTCATCGGTAAGTCGACTTGTGTTTTTCTACGAGCAGGTTTCTGGAATACTTTTTCTCTGCAGACCCTCTTTATGCTTCATAAGGACCCGGAGCAGTTTCTAAGATATTACCGGATGATGCCCAGCACTTCTGAAAGACTCCACGATTTCCTGGAAACAAAGCTCACGAAGCAGTATGTCGTCAGAGAGCCCATTTCGTTGCAGGCGCAGCTTGCTATCACTCTCAGGTAGAATGGCCTTCTTTTTAAACCGCAACGTTTAGAGTGGATACGAGGTGCAATTAAACTGGTTTATAGGGAAAACTCAATACTAGCTTCTCGGCTTCCAGACATTCATATACACAGCAATGTTTTGTTTTCATTCAGGTGCCTGTCACCAGGAACGTCAATGCAGGACCTTGCACTGCAATTTAAGGTTGGCGTGTCAACAGTGGCATCCATCGTGCATGAGACATGTCAGTATATATGAAAGGTGCTTCGCCCAGAATACATGAAGGTAAACAAAAGCATATTATATCGTTCTTGGCAACTTGCAGAAAAGAGGACGGTTTCACATGGTGCGAATTTAGTTGCGATTTCGCAGTTGCGACGACGCTGTTGCAGCAAACAGGCAGGTTCAGTGCAATTATGAAATAATCGGAGCTGCGTCAAATGTCAAACATCTTTCGTGACGTTACCAGCGACGCTACTACGGTACAGAAAGACAACCAATAAAAACGCGGCTCATCCAACACCTACCGTGAAAGAGTCACTGGCATCTCGTAATGATCAAACGCTTCGTGTAGAGGTCATATTCATTGGCGGCCATAGCTTGCGCTGGTTGCTGTTGAGCACGTGCTGTGAGTGAGTTTGCACAACGCATCTGCAACGTATATTTCACACCGTCAAGATTGCTCATCTTTGCGAGCAATACGTAGCAGTCCTTTTTGAGCACGCGTTGCAAACAATGCCCGCCCATATATGGCGTTCAGTAAATACCGTCTTTAATACCGCCTTCAGTCAAGGTGCCTTGAATTTTTCACCACCAAATCAGCTGCCATCTTCCCATATTATCGCCTCGTACGTCTTTGTTGGAGACAAGGCATTTCAACTGGGGACCTATCCTGGCAGATACCTCAGTGATAATCTTGGGATATTCAACTATCGACTGTGCAGAGCGAGGTAGCCTTTAGAATTGTCGCACTTGCATTAAAATTACAAAAACACAGTTTTGTCTTTGTCCCACTTCCAGGAGGTGCGTGGAGAACGCATTTGGAATTTTGGCTACTGGATTCCGCACCCTCCGCAGGCCAATCGGCCTCCTCCCAGACTACGCCACTGGAGTCGTCCTCACAGCTTGTGTACGGCACAACTACCTACGAGACAACAAGTTGCACATGCCAGATGCCTATGCTGATAAAGTCGATCACTTCGGCAACATTATTGATGACCAGTGGCGTAAGAAGGCCTCACAGCAGAAGAACGCGTTGTTCCACCTGCCGAGGCTGAGACCGCGGCACCTAAACCAATCTGCCCGAAAACGCAACACAGTGGCCACTGCCTGAGAGACCTGTACCGCAGGTACTTTGTAAAGGAAGGTGCAGTGTCATGGCAAAGGGAACGCGCTGGCCTGAAATCCTAAACAGTGTCAGGGCCCGGTATCGTGACAAATCCCAAAGTTTTCAAGTTTTTGTGTGTGAGGATTGTCTGGGCTATTTCCGTTGGAACAGGGAGCTGAGGCCATCATTAGAACAATACTGTGCCGCTGTGAGTTAGCTACGTTTGGACGGGCACTGTGGTGTGAGACGGCCTGCGTGTCAGGCCCACTAGGACTTTGAACAGAGAAAGTGAAACATCTGTATTGTACCAAGACCGGTGCTACCGGAGAGAGATGAAATTAGGGGTTCTCCTTGTCCATGTACGTTCTTAATGCGCTTAACTAGGAGTAGCCATAATTTATACTCTGCCGCCCTTGGATTAGTGACTCAATCCTCCCAGCTCCTTGGTTGGATAAGTGGGGCGAGTGTTTTCAGTGCACACTCTGCAAGATCGTGAACTGACGCGCAGTCCTTAACTTGGGTGTATGAGAGTTATTTGGGTAGTCTCCGAAGTATGCGCATTTATGGGGTTCAGGGTGATCGGCAACGTGCTGGAGGGTGTTTAGTGTTGAGAGGGATTGTGTTTATAGACGCCGAATAAACTTAGCATTCGTCCTTTCTGCAGTGTGTGTGTGTGTGTGTGGGGGGGGGGGGGCAGTAGGGGGTTATGTGGTTATGGCGAAACTATTACAGAAGACACGGTGAGTTTCCTTCTCATCGTGGTTTGCGTTGTAGCTTCCGGGCCACGTAGGGGTCGAATTCGTCCGGCCATTGATACGGGGTGCTCGGATCGTCGGCGGCGTGCGTAATTGAGTGGGCGGCCGCGGCCTCGCAGCACCGGCTCAAAACGCAGATATTTGCCTTTTTGCGCCAGTGCACCCCAAGACTCCAGCAACGTCATTTTTGTTTGTTTGTTTTGTAATCGCAACTTTTTCGTTTTGTTAGTTGTTATCTTTCAACATTTGAAGACAGTAATAAAAAAATTTCTTCGTGGATCACCCCTGCCTAATGTCACTTTTCTAGTTCATTTTCACACTGAACCTGTTGCCTGTAAATCAGTCAAACATTTTTGTATAATATGGGTTGTGGTTTTTGCCTCTTTTACGGACAAACTGGCGGACACGTTTTGTGGCATGTATTGCTCAAAGTAAATCGATAGCGTACCGGCTGATATCCCAAAGACATGTAATATTTCCCTGTTTCAGTTGGGCCTATGATGCCCAAGCGTATCTTTACTTAATATCGAACGCGTTTTATCAGCCTATTTTTATAAAATGGACGCCTCGCTGGACCGACGCTGGACCACACACAGATCATGTGTGTGTATGAACGTGCAAAACACATTCTGTACTTCCTCAGTCTAGGTCAGCATGAACAAGCCTACATAAATGTTTAGCTTTCTTTTTTTTTTTCACAACAATATTAGCGATTGTGAGCATGTTAAAAATAAAGATAAAGGAAACGGCATAAACAAAAAAAAGGTTGCCAGATGTAAAAGAAAGCCAAAACAATCATGTTGGTGAAATAACGACAAAATATGCACGAAACCAAACTGTCACAGGATTTGTATGAGAAATGCACAGGTATTTTTCATATTCGTACTATCCCAAAATGAAGGGGGGACGGGGGTAGCAGCAGGCTATTCCGACGAAAAATAGTAAATTTAAACTGCTGTTTTGGGCAGAGAACGCGCGTGCACACCACGAGCGCCCTTACGAAATCTCGCTTGAAAGCATGCCACGGTCGCTGGTGAATCTGTGGAACTCGAACATTTGTTTTCATACCAGAAACAACAGAAGCAGGGCAGATGGGCCAATGTACTTCATGCGTGCCCATGGAGTGAGGACCTCGGAAGAAAATGGCTGCGCAGCACTGGAAGGAGCCATCAAGGCGCCGCGTTGATTTATCTAGCACTCGCTTGGCTCGCGTCTCGCGCGTTTACATCACTCCGTAAAAATGTGAAACTCGATTTTTATGAGATAGCTTTAATTACAAAATGCAGTTCATCGTTTCTCGGTTTCTAGACAGGCCTTCGTGTCAACTCCAAACAGATTTGAAGAAAGGATCTTTCTACTATGCAATGAGTAACACACGCAAAGTGATCGAAAACAAGCCTCAATTATTGTCGCCTGCATTTTTACGAAGGAAGCAACCACAACCCTCACGTGGTACGCAAACGCCAATTCGTTTCAATGCCGAACTCAAACTTACATCCCCCGGCGAAAAACATTCACTCATGAGGAGCACATCCGCCGCCCTACTCTCGCAGCGAATTTTGAAGACGACGACGTAGATGACACCTTTTTCGTATTTTTCATTCCCACTTTTCTATGACCACCGTGACGTCTTTCACGAGCCGCGTTTTATTGGTTGTCCGTCCCTTCGCAAGAACGGCGTCGCAAGGAAAGTTTGGCAAAATACGGAAGCGCGAATTTGTCAAATTCGCACCGCAACTGCGTTGTGTCGCAAGAACGGCGTCGTAGTTGCGAAATCGCAGGCAAATTCGCACCATGTGAATCAGTACGTGACGTAAGAAAACGGCGCTGCGTGAGAAGTTGAACAGAGCTCAACTCCTTACGTTACGTTACGGCGAGCCTAGGCGAGCCTTGTGTCCTTGGTTGCCACGGTAACCCACCGTCCTAGCTCGTCGTCACCGAAACATTCGTGTATCGAATGTCGCCTGCCAGGCTATCTCCTTGAATTGGTAGCCATCCTTAATACGAAGCACAGATTTCCCGGTGAAGTTTCGTAACGTAACTTAAAAAAACGGGTTTGTGTGAACGAGCCTTTACCCTCGCCCTACCTTCTTGAGTTGCAACGGACTCTAGTTGTCCCAAGAATTCACCAAAAAAAGCACACTGCGAACTTGCAAGCTCGCGCCTCTCAAAATGCATTGTCACTTTTTCTCCACCTCTTTCAAGAATAAATGCATTTTCTCCAGAAGCATGTTTTAAATTTACGGAAATAGTGAGCGGAAACGAAAATAATAAATATAAAACGAAGTAGAGCTAACTATGGCGAAAAACACACACACACACAGACACATACAACATATTAGTAAAAAAACAATGCACTAAAGTAACACTGACAGGGTATTTATGCTCGCCAAGGTTTTTATTTGTACATGACATATGAGAGTGCAACTACCCAGAAAACAATTCGCAGCTCCAAATTCGTTTTCTTTCCGCCCGAAAACCGCCGATCGAGAACTAGCCGGATTGAGTCGCGCTCGCTCTCTTCTTCGTGGTCACGTGCCTTTTTCTATGGTTTAGACCAGAGCCTTTTATACTGGCTGGTTTAGACGCAACCGCCAAAGATAATCAAAGTCGTGGGTCATCGAAGGCACACACATAATATTAAAGAAAGAAGAAATATGAAATTCATTTTTTGTGGCTTCTAAAAAGCTACAAATACGCTGATTGAGAAAAACAAAAAAAGTATCACAGCCACGTGACTTTCGTTAACTCTCCAGTTTCGGTTTCGGTTTCGAGCAGTTGCGTTTTCTGACTTTACTAAAAGATATACGTGACGCTGTAGCAAAATATTAATTTCGTAGTCTTCTGACACCATAATAAATTGCCTGGCAAAAAAAAAAAAAATTATGATAATTTTGGGGAGTGTTCAGTTCAGTTAAATTTAAATGCCACTTAATTAACCATCTCTCAGTTTTTTCCCCTTTTTTACGATGATAATTTTGTTCAAAACTCAGAGAGAAAGTAACGAATAAAGGTAACCACAAAAAAAAAAAAGTTTGCAGACGCCTTTAAGGCGCGCCCGCAGAAGATATTGCCTTCATCGCGTCTGCAACCGACACCGCGTTTTTTTTTTCTTTTTTTTCTTTTTTTTTTAAATTACTTATGAGCAGTGACTGCAGTGTACGATCGCGAACGACGAACTGCATTCAACCGGAGGGCGCCACCTTTTGGTGGCGCCACGAGAGGGCGCCACCAAAACGAAACGTTTTGGTGGCGCCCTCTCGTGGTTTCGATCCGTAACGTCAGGACCAGGATTTGCCTCGCCGTGACGTAACGAGTTGTGGCCCTAGCTACTCACCATCAGTTGCGACGACAAGTTCGATTGGGTGTTGAAAGAGCACAGTGGAAATTAGGAACCGTCGCGTCCTGAAACCGACACCACCGAAATTGACAGTCTGACAATGCTCTTCGCTTGCAGCGGAGCGCTACAAGCATAGCGCTGACCTCGCGCTAAGCGCGTGCTGACGGAACCATTCACCAGCTTTGTATCGCACCGTCAAAACTGTTGCTCATGGCAGACAATAAGTAGCTGACGGCACGTGAGAAGCGCAACATCAGCCCTTCGCTGCACGTGAGAACCGGCCGCGAAATTCGCGTTCCGATTTTGTATGGCGTTGGCCACAGGTGGTGCATTGTCTCTATGAAATTAGCAAAGAGCAAGCTTACCTGAGAAAAAAATAAAAAAGAAAAAGGCTTAGCTCCTATGGAAAACGCAGCGAAGCCACCGGTCTTCAAACCATAGGGCGCCCTATGCTTTGAAGACCGGTGGCTTCGCTGCGTTTCCATAGGTGCTAAGCCTTTTTCTTTTTTTACTTTTTTCTCAGGTAATCTCGCTCTTTGCGAATTTCATAGAGAC
Organism: Ixodes persulcatus; assembly: GCA_013358835.2. Classification (NCBI taxonomy): domain Eukaryota; kingdom Metazoa; phylum Arthropoda; class Arachnida; order Ixodida; family Ixodidae; genus Ixodes; species Ixodes persulcatus. Next base: position 27,931 of record JABSTQ010003267.1, read on the forward strand.
AATGCACCACCTGTGGCCAACGCCATACAAAATCGGAACGCGATAGGCTAAGAAACCGAATTTCGCGGTCGATTTAAAGAGCCTGGCCGCCACTTGATAGAAATTGGATGCTATACGCACGCACATGCACGTACACGCACGATGAGTATAGCTCACATATATTTAAACCCCATATTCCACTCCTCGAGAGAAATTACAAAGGAAAAAAAAAAAAAGTCTCTATAGAACGCCCGATGAAAGAAGACTGCGCCCACGGGACGGCTTCTATTAGCCCTCTGAACTCTGGCTTTCGGGCCCACACCAGCAGTTCGTCACACGCAATCGTACAAAAATTAAAAAAAAAAAAACACAAATACAAAAACAAAAATAATAAAGACAGGGCCAGTGAATGAACTTTCGTGTTTGGAAGGGCCAACGCCCAGGCAACGAATGACCCAGCAAAGCCCAAAGGTGGTGGCGCGCCTTCGTCGAGCGCCGAGGCAGTATCGACGAAAACCGCGCAGTTCTCGGGTTTCCTCCGATATTAAAATGCGCGGACTGGAAAAGAAAACGTTCGGTCGCGAGAAAGGGTGCTACTGCAATTATCTTTCTTACATTGTGAAAGATAGGGTTGGACTTTCACCGGGTTTAAAATTTCCCTCAAACCAAAAGTAGAAAAAAAATGGGAAAAAGCGGAGGGTGAAAATTGAAATTGGGCTCTATTCCAACTAATTTCAAAACTCGTGGGGAAAAAGAAACACAATAGACAGTTGGTAATGCTGCCTGCAGATGACTAATTAACACGCAAATCTAACTATGACACTTTTTTTTTTGCCTTTGCAGTTATTTTTTATGTTTTTTTTTATGTTAGTATTAAGAATACGAAGCAAGGGATGGGCATAACCAGACTCTTGGGGATTTCGGCCGAAATCAACGTAAAGTCTGACTACAAGACTAGCAACACTGCCCTAAACCCCTTACAGTGTACTAGAATAGAGCTTTTCTATGTACTCGCGTCCCCAGCCACCTAATAGGGGTATCCGGTATGGGCAACGAAAAAATAATAAAACGTTTCAATCTGTAACTAGTAAAAAAATAAGGGGGAGGCAAAACGATAATGTGTGACGGTATTTATATCCCAAGTGTCTTCTACTGGCGTGGCGACGGCAAAACAATGTTTTTGCCCCTACTGGAAGTGACGACAATTCAAGATGGCGGCTCCCTTAAAGGGATACTTCAACGAAATTTGAAATATTCCCCTCGTGTTCAAAAATAGGTTGAATATGATCCACAATATCCGTAAATGACAATTGCACGTTTGTATTTTGAGCCTGGTGGCTGTATTTTTCGTTATAAACGGCCCACTCTGGCAAGCGCTCGGAGAAGGCCCAGCTTAGAGCACGTGACATCCAACGCAATCGTGACGTAGGTCGTCTCGAGACGAGCAAAGCTACGGCGAGGCTGACGCCGAGAGGATGGCCTAGTCGTTCCAGCCACCGAAGCGGCTGCTTTTGTACGAATTTTGAGTGACGGGTTAATCTTCTATAATCTTGTAGGGGGACAATAGCGACTTCTGCGACACACAAAAGGGATTCTCGGGAAGAGGGGAGTTCCTCCTTCCCCCCTTCTCTCGTCGTGGCCGGAGGCAACACCCTCTAGAAAGGTATAAGGCCTTAGCTCTCTTTCCGTGACGTCACACGATAGGGCGGATTGGTAAAAGTGCGGAGCGCTGTTCAAGAGAGGTTGTCGCACCGATTTACCGCGCGGGCACTTTTTTTTCTTGCAAGAACGAGCATGCATGTGCTGTAAAAGAAATTTCACTGGACGAAAATTATAGGAGCGAAAACATTTATTTACACAATCCAGTTTCGTTTGTGCTTTAG
>JABSTQ010003268.1:0-57321 GCA_013358835.2 Ixodes persulcatus
ATCATCCTGCCCGTACGCAGTTTGGAGGCCGGCTCTTTGTACTGCAGCCCACACTCTTTTTGTGAAATGGAGATGGCACCCACGATGGATTGCGGTTGGGAATAAAGCCAGCATGCCTGCGATGAGCGCCTGCTCGAAGTCTGTTAGAAAAATGTCAGGATTCGGAAACACGATGCCTGCACCAGCGAATACATTCCTCAAGTTTTGAAATGCACGAACATATGTCTCACGAGATCTACCGGACAACAGAAAGTACACTGCGGGTTAGCGTTTGCCATCCGACATGACATGAATGGTCAGGAGTTGATCAAAACTCTGAGGCACAACAAAAAATGTACCATCAACAAAGAGCATCTTCGCGGATGACAAGCGCAGCAAACCCTCCCGTGATGCAAAGGCTAAGATCCGAGAACCACTAACACTAGTGTCATCGATTACAAGGAAGAGATGGCCATCTTCTGTCTGTTGGTACAACGGGCTCAGTTGAATGTCGTCCGCAGTTGCAGGAAGTTCCGGCTGATGACGGCGTCGCTCCCTGTACATGGCATCCTTCAGGCTTGTGAAAGTTGGGATTTCAGCTACAACATCGGCCGCGCTCTAAAAATAAATACAGTTCCGACTTTAATCTCGGACTGCAAATTCACGTTAACCTTCAGATTGAGATAAACGTTCTACTCACGAAGGGTGTTCTTGACATGATCTCCTTCCGTCAAGATTAATGCGGGGCAGCAGGATGAACCATGGTTGGCACACCGCCACGCAACAGTTCCGTTCGCATTCGAACGTTTCTTGTGGTACTTATATCCATCTAAGTGTAAACACTGCTTCTTTTTCTGGGTTTGTAAGATGACAAACAAAAACATCCTGCCTCGGTGACAGCGGTAACTGCTATGCGTTTACAGCACTGCCGGCACACTAACACCAGAACAGCGTGCAAAAAGTGACTGCTGGTGATTAGATCTTCAAGGTCGTTTCGGGAGAGGGTGATATAAGGTCACCAAGGAAGACAGACATGGTACACTTGAACTGACTGAACTGATAACGAACGCCCCGTCGACAGGGCAGGGTGACCGTGGTCGAAACGGGAAGGTTGTTTCGGGAAAGGGCGAAATGGGAAAAGATGAAACGAGAAGGTCGTTTTGAGCCGGGTCGAAACGGGAAGGTACAAATGGGAAGGTTGAAATGGGAATGGGTTGAAACGGGAACCACCCTAAGTACTAACATTAAATAGACAACCTTACATAGGTCAAAATTCTGTTGAGCTAAGCGTCTATGCGAAGTCCCGTTCAAAACTCTCACAGCACGAGATTCGAGTCCTAGTAGCGGCCGTACAAACAGTATATTAGAATTTCTGTTGGTAGGTCCTGGCAGACTACTATATTACCTAAATGTAAATAAAAAATAAAATCAATAAAAGGTGTTTTTTTTTTGGAATATAGACTTCAAACTTGCAAGTTTTTCTAAAGAAAGGCTTGCAAGTTTGAAGTTGATTTTCTAAAAAAAACACCTTTTATTTCTTTCATTTTTTATTTACAGTTAGGTAATATAGCAATCTGTCAGGACCTACCAACAGAAATTGTAATATATTGTTTGTACGGCCGCTATTAGGACTCGAATCTCGTGCTGTGAGAGTTTTGAACGGGACTTCGCATAGACGCTCAGCTGAGCAGAAATTTGACATATGTAAGGTTTTCTATTTAATGTTAGTACTTACCTCAATATCTGAGCGTAAACGCCAGTGTAGCAACAATATTCATCCTAACAATATTTATTTGCTTGGCATTGGCGTGATTTGCAAGGTGTGTTAGCTTCGCCCTATGTATTGACGGCGAAGATACGTAACATCTAGACTCCCGGAAAACTTAAGTCAAGAAGAAGTCTAAGTAACCCGGCATAAATCACTGAAAATATAAATGAAACCTAAACACATGACTAACACGTTTGAAGCCTTACACGCTACGAAATGCTTGTTATTTTACGAAAGAGTCCGTACGCGCACAAAATAAACCATACTTCCTAAGCGTCAGTTACTAAATCGTACATATGTATATGCACTGAATATCTTTTTTGGCATAAGAAAATATAACAATTACATGTCAAGTTCGGTATTTCAAACTCAAAGCCGAAAGCAAAAGGCCCCAGAGGAATTCTCTAGCGATCTGCATTCCCCCGTATAGGGAGGAAGTAAGCGCTGTACCCGCACTTGCGGATACGGACTTCGAAGTAAATTTTTTTAAGGACACTACTCCAAATTTTATTAATGTTTATGGTTGGATATTGAGGTAACTGCTAAGGATAAATAGAAAAAACTTGCATAGGCCAAATTTCTGCTCAGCAGAGCGCCTGTGCGAAGGCCCGTTCAAAACGCTCATAGCACGAGATTCGAGTCTTAATAGCGGCCATACAAACAATATATTACAATTTCTGTTTGTAGTTTCTGATAGACTACTATATCAACTAACTGTGAATAAAAAATAAAATAAATAAAAAGTGGGTTTTTTTAGAAAATCGACTCCAAACTTGCTAGTTTTTCGAAATTTTCGTTTTTCAGGCAGATGTAGCGCATTATATACTTATTGCAAAATATTGAAAGTATAATCAAAAGAAAGAGTTTAATTGCAGCTTTACGGTGATATAAAGATCATAAATATATGTTGATTAGGTCACACAGCACAGCTTGCTGAACTTCGTCAAATATCGTCGCAGAGAGGTGGTTTGACAAAGAAAAAAAAAATCATTAAAAATGTTATGACTTAGGCGCCTAATTAGCATGAAAAAGCCTATGTCTAGAGTGCTCCCAAAAAGCTATATTGATGTAGCGTAAAAAGTATGGAAAAGGGATGGAGTGAAATATGGCACCTCCGATAAGCTGGAAAAACGTCAGTTTCCACCTTGACCGCTTCAACGGTCCATAACTTAAGAACAAAAAATCCGACGACATTGTCGTTTGCGTCTTCTTTTATTATAGGAATTGCCCCAAAACATATATTTTTTTCGTCAAAATTAAAAATTCGACCCTAAATCCGTGCCTGAGTTGAGATGAAATCACCCATATACACTATGTGGCAAACGGTTTTTTCTTATAAACTTCTCAAACTTCACAGGGGGATGAAACAATGTCTGCGCTCTCCGCTGCCCCTAATTTACGCACGTGGCACCTACGAAGTGCAGTTATGCAAAAAAACTGTTTCATAAAGTACGTCCTTTTTTTTTCTAATTTCTCCTTCCATGTGCTAGGAATCAAAAATGCCTCGTTTACCAGCCACTACACTCGAAACAAAACATGTGCATTGACTTTCCTGCACAATGCACAGAAATTAAACTACCGCATAAAGAACAAAATTCTCCAGCAAATAACAGAGCGCACAATGAAATGAAATATTAAACATGCGATCAACGCTAGCATAGTGTGCTTGACGTTTAACTTGCACTTTGTCCTCACACACATCGCAATTTTCAGGTCTAATCCTACTCTGCGCTTCTTCATTTGGCGAGATTCTCCAGTTGTTCGAAATAGATTGGCTGAATGTGTTTTGTGCGAAAAAAATGAAAGCACAGTTGTTGCAGTTTTTTTTTTTTCTTTCTTTCTTTCTTGAGCGTGCTAGAGGAAAGCTGTAGCTTCAGCGATTTAGGCTACTACTTTATATACCTTTCTCAAAACAAAAAGAAATCCCGCTTCCAAAGTTCAGCTACTAGAATAACCTGGGTTTTTCTAACACGCCTCTTCTCCTTTGAGATTTTACTTCTCTCCGCTGGCAGTAACTCATTCGCAAAAGCCTGCAGAAAAGATTCAGGGGCGCAGCACTCCCTCTTCGAAGACCTAATGGCAAATTCCACTAAACGTTTCAGAGCGCGCCGGGATCAGTAGACCAGATCCGAGATGGAGCACGCGATCCGAACGGAGTTGCTCTGTTTCCGGATCCTCAGTTGAACATGACCACCCCTCCGGGAACCGTTGGATGCCTTCCTGTCATTCACCTTCTCAGGAATCCCCTTCTCCCGACCCAGGATCTCGAAGGACATGTTTTCGCAATCGTGGCGCTAAGAACACGTGTTCAACGCACGAGCGAAGTTAAGAATGATGTGAAAGAGGCGTGTCGATAAGCGATGTGCATCAGCATAGCACACTTGCTTCTTCATCGGAATACTTATGAACGGTGTCCAAGTACGTTTCGATTTTTGGCCTCTTCTGTGGAGGTCCGAAAAGGCAGTCGAATTCATGCGGGACATACAAACAATCCTCGTTATCGCTGCTACTCGAGCCGTTGCTGCTCAATGAGCTGGTTGAGCAAACTTGACGACGAACTATCATCAAGCAGCAGCAGCGGTAAAGCGAGCGGCACTTCGCGAGCGGCCATTTCAAATTCTTCCAAGAAATGTCCGGCAAGAAAGGAAGTCACGTGTGTGCGCCGAGGGCTGGCCAGGCTGGCTCCCGGTCGAATCCGCCCAAAATAGTCCAAGCGAGTTTTCTCGAATCTGGATTTTTTTCTTTATTTGTTTTGCGGACACTTTTCCGCATGGGGGGCAGAGATAAAGGCATAAGTGCCTGCGGAGCCTCTGCCCCCCCCCCCCCCCCCCCACACACACACACACACAACAGTTCAGCCGTAGCGGATAAGGTAGGAGTGACATATACAACAGCAACGCAACAAAGTAGAAATACTATACACACTCTGGAAGCCGCAATCACAGGATCGCACATGCCAAGCAAAACGCACCATCAATAACAACAAAGCAACGAGGCAACAAAGCAGAGTGAAGATTGGTTTATACACCGGACATCAGCTGGAATAGTAAAACCAGAAGCGTCACACATCACATTAATAACGTCATTAACGTTGGTAATCAGCAAAGTAATGCATGCTGTATACAAAAAAGTACATCCAGGTAGGTCACTAGTATAGAATTTTGATCAAGAAAAAATAATGGTGTAAATTTATACGCATAGATATTGCCACGCGGGTTGGCGACCAAGCGCGTGCGTGGCCGAGTGGTTACCGCGCTTGTCTGTCACGCGGAAGGTGTAAATTCGATTCCAGTTAGCGGACTGCCCTTTTATTTATTCTTTCAACTTGGCCTTCTCGTAAGTTCGAGAACATTCTTGTCTGGTCGAGTTCGGAATGTTCTACGCACCGAAAGTTCTACGCCGAACGATCCAGAAAACCCACGAGGGTACATAAGGGATTCCGCAAGGGGAGCGGAGTCAGTCTCGCCCCAGCGTTCGACTCTGCTCTACGCCGTCTTCGACGCCCGCGACGCTCCGCTGTTATCTTCTGTTTCCTTTTCATTTTTTGGGCACAAGTTCGCCTTACTAAACGTTTTATTTTCCTCAGTTATTCGTTGTTCCACCTTGTCATTCGTGACAATACAACGATTACGATAATTTCAGAAACCAGAAAAGAAAACTTAACAAAGAAAATGTAATAGATCTGGAGTGGGAACTGATCTAAAACGACGAGTGGAACACGTCCGTCTCGATCCAGATCGCCCAGTGAAAGAGGCGTGCTCCAGAAAAGTCGATCCCCGCACACTCCAAAACGACCTGCCGAATTCGCCATAAGATATCATTCCTCTAACAAATGAGCATAAAAAAAAAGAATTAGAAACCACAGGGGTGATATCTATGAATGTGAAAGCATTTACCGTGGCACACAGGGGCAGGATAGAGGGAAACAGAATTGGTGCATAGGTCACGTGACGTAAAGTTTCGCTAAATTTAGTGGGGAACCTGAATTTGTCTATAGGTTCCGTGACGTCAGGTCACGTGGCGTAGATTTCCCCGCCCACTTTAACGGGGATATTGAATTGGTGCATAGGTCGTGACATACATTTTTCCGCCAAAATTAGCGGGGAAAGTGAATTAGAGCATTGGTCTTTATGTCAATCTTTCCGCTAAATTTAGCAGGTAACATGAATTGGTGCACAGGTCACGTGACATTTATTTTTCCGCCATATTTAGCGAGAACACTGAATTGGTGCATGGGTCGTGACATTCATCTTCCTACCAAATTCAGCGGCAAAACTGAATTGCTGCATAGGTCGTGATATCAAGTGTTCCGCTAAATTCAACTAGTAGCTTTTATTCGTGAATAGGTCACGTGAGCTTAATTTTTCGCAAAATATAGCAGGGAATCCAAAATGGTGCACTGGCCACGTGACGTACGTATTCCGCTAAATTTAGCAGGGGATCCTGAAAACACGGCTAGGAAATATGATACCCATAAAGCTGACAATCTGGAGTAGTAACTTAATAATACTATCGCATTAAAAGTCTTAAACGATAATATAAGTTCCTGTGCAGCTGAACTGACTGGAACCAGTCGGGCCGTTTTTGTAGAAGAACTTTATTTTCATCTAAATCGTTCATTAAGAGCGCGTAACAGAGCGCAAACACATCTGTGCTTTTTTTTTTCTTTTTGCTATACAACTTGTTAACGAAGCGCGAAATGTAGCGTTTAAGTTGTTGTAGAGGCTGGGTACATCCAGCCACACTAGACTTAATAAAAAACATTCGTCCTAAGACAAAAGCAAAAAGGTGGTTTTGACTTGTTCGCGTTAACTCTGTCGTGTTCTCTATCTTGAAGGCTTAACATTTGGTGGGTTGAATACATTGTTGCTAAATATCCATATGTACGTCACCAGGAGGGTGTCAGGAAGTAGAACAGGCGTTTCTGGTCTTGAAGGTGCTTCTGCTGAAGTGCTATCCAAGGGTATGCTTCGTGGAAATGAGATAGATATCACGAGGTAGTCCGATAAGCTTCCATCCTCAGCCACCTGTAATAAGCTTCATTTGAACATTCAGTTATTGCATGTTTACTTCCACTTTTCGAATATATTCTTGTATTTACACAGCCGGAAGAAAGCTTGACTTGGAAAGACGAAGTGTCTTTTATTTTTTTAGAAGCTTAAAATCAAAGGCTTCATTTGTCTTTTTTGTGTGATGTATTTATATACTCCAATCAACACCCAGTAACAATAATTGTGTTGGGTGCTGATTATTTGCACTTGTGTCATTCAAATAGTTGTAAAATGTAATCTCAACTTTAAGGAAAACAAACAATCTTAAAGGTATGATGAACCCAAATTTGGATTCAGAAAACAACGCAGGAGCTGTAGGCGGGAGGCTACAATCCCTACAACACCACTCGTAAGGAAATGTCTCGAAGCGACGGCCGTATTTTTGGAAAACAAAAAGGTTGAGATTGAATGAGGCCGACGAGGCGCGTGACATCAAGATATCTCGTTTCCTCCTCTCTTCTTTTCGCCCCCTCAAGGCGGCGAGGCGGAGAAGACGCGAGGCCGTTCCCTCTCCTTCTCGACTCTCCTCGGAGAAACAAGAAGAGAACATATCCGTCAAATGCACCTCCATTTTTTGAAAAATTCGGTCATCCGTTCGATATATCGTTGTATGAGTAATGTTTTGATGTTTGTAGCATCCCGTTGCACGCTTTTGCCGCCGTTCTTTGTGGAATCCAGATTTCGGTTCAGCATCCCTTTAAAGGGGCGGTGCAATAATTTTCAAACTTTGGCCAATTAACTGCGGGGATTAATCAGTGTCACCTATGAAACAAAGAAGAGCAAACTGCATTATTTTTCGCGCGCTAGTTTTTATTTAAAGAAATGAAACCAATCGAAGGTCAAAGTGCCTCTCCAATCTCGTGTCATCGTTCGGGTGACGTACTCAGGGGAAACACCTGGTTTCCCGTTGGGTTAATTCTTTCTTCAGAGACCTCAGCCGCTTCATCCGCGATTGTTGCCTTTTCAAGGATTAGAATTTTCGAAGGTCGTGGCAACCGATCGACCCCAAAGACGGTTCGCCACGGGGCTGACGGCGAGTGAAGCAGCGGAGGGGGACAAGTTTTCTTGACTTCCACGCGTCCCCCAGAGACGTGTCACAGTATTCCCCGTAACCAACATACGCGGCTGCTGATTGCCAAATAGTTTGTTTTTTTCTTTGCGATTACGCAGCGGAATAGCAAATTTTCGAGGCAAGGTGGCGCGTTTTTTTTTTTTTGTCCCTTGTGTTTGATAAACAATATAAAAAATACAAACTTCCAATTCTTCCAAAATTACAATCATTGCACTGCCCCTTTAAGTTTTTTAACCATTGTCTTTCATTTCAGGCATGGGAGGAGGCTTCATCCGCACCCTGCTTCAGGTGTTTCTCAGCACAAATTACAAGAAACACCTAGGAATGGCTCACGGCCTGATGTTCGCTGGAGCCACTGCTTCCTCTTTCGTTTTTCCTTCCGTCCTAATGAGTTTAAATGAGGCATTCAACGCTCGGGGAAGCATGTTGATTCTAGGAGGAATTCTCTTGCACCTTATTCCTTTGTGCATGCTGATAAAACAACGGGATGGTGACGACGTGTCAAAAAATGCGTCCACCAATTCCAATATTGAGAGCATCCGAACAACCGAAAACATAACCAAACAAGAAACGTTTTCGAGACCCTGTTTTGCGATGGCCCTCGATGCTGGGAAAATAATGTGCACACCAACGTTTTATGTTATCGTTATCTCCTGGTTAATAGTGGTGTACGCGCTCGAACTTTTCTTTATGACCATAGTGGACTACGCAATGGATAGGGGCTTATCTGCCGATGATGCTGTGACCCTGCTCGCAGGATACGCAGTGACGGATCTCTGTGGAAGGATACTCCTTCCTGCGGTCGCTGACAAGCAGTATGTTCGCACAAGCACGCTCATGGCGGTGAACTATTTTTTATTTGGTTCTTCAATGTTTGCGTTGCCAGAAGTGTGGTCGTATGCCAGCCTTCTGGTTGTTGGTGTGCTAGCGGCATTATTTATGGGTAGTGGACTAGCCATGCATGGTGTACTGATGGCCAAATATATTGGCATGGAACGCCTCCCGCTCAGCTACTCAATCGCCGCTCTGCTCAGCTGTCCTTTTGTCTTCCTCAAGCCTGTATTAATTGGTGAGTGTTTTTGTTTTCGTTGCATTTTCTGAGTTCCTATAATAATCTCAGTACTGTTTTGTGATAAATGGGTTTACTCATCTATGTAGACATGAGGTGAAGTGATGAATATGGTTTGACATGAACCAGCCCGAAGCCCGCCACAAGGAGAAGGACCGAACTCTGTATCCGCTTCGCCGCATTTTAACTGGGATACAGAACATCTCCTTAATTTCTCAATATCCAAAGCTACTCGATGGCTTTACTACTCTTCCTGATCGGGTGACGGATCCAAGCTGTGGTTGTCAAGATAATCATGTTGTTGTCCGCTGCATGGAGTTAAGTCCGTTTAACCGCCCCAAATATCTCGTCGTCTTCAATGCTATCGCTTCGATCAAACGCCAAAGACTTCGCGTTTCGTCTGACGGTGCCATTCTTTGTGTTTATCCAGTAAAAACATGGCGTGTCGGCCTTTCTAAGTATCGTTTCTAATTTATTTAACTATTTTTCTGGTGGCTGCAGATCTCTTACATAGTTATAACTCCATGACGTTTGTTGGAATCGGTGGCCTGCTTGGCTTTTGCTTGATGTTTAGTCTCCTTCAAAATAGAGAGATCAGGTACCCTAAAAAAAGCAGTTGTGATGGAAACGGTACCTGAGTCCGAGGCTTTCTGCTAAACAGAAGTTCTGCCGGACTGAATTCAAAACAAAAAAGTGGTCAGCCGACTTCTTGAACTTTATTTTTGCAATCTTTTTTTTTTCGGACTTGCTGTGACGTATCCAAGCCCCATTCTTTGCCGAATGACACGAAGGTCAGAATTTGAGAGTCATTGTGCTGTTACAACTGTTTCCTGTACGCCATGTCAAGCGAAGATACGCCTTTCTCCCAGAGTGATTGTTTCTGGTTGTTGGTCTTCGAGGAGGGTTACTTCAAAGTTGCGAGTAAAATAATTAGTGACATGGAGGTAATTCTTGCCTTCGAAGTAGAAGAGGTCCTTGGCAGCCTTTTGCCAGGGACGATCTGGAAGCGTACTCAGAATGAGCGGTGAGCTCTCTGCTGCCTCTGCTGTAATAGTCTGAACACCACATCACCATGTTTGAGATATCTCTGGCGACGCCAGGCCACTAACACGATTCTTGGGCCCGCCATGAACGCTTGACGACGCCCTCATGCCCATCGTGTCGCAACAGTATTACCGAGGGATTTATTAGGAGAAGTATAAGGTACCGTACTGAAAAAAAAAAAAAAAATTTGAAATTCAAACGGGTGGCAAACTGGTCGACCCGTTTGAATTGAACGGGTGGCAAACTTGTCGATCTGTTTGGATCAAACGTGATTATGGGGTACGGGTACCCGTTTGATACGGGTGCCCGTTTGATGTGGCTGCTCGTTCGATACGGGTGCCCGTTCAACCAGTCACGTGACCACACATTTGAACGCGCCATTCGGATAGGCAAATTATTTTGCTAGCCCTAAAGGGGTATCGTCCGGAAGGTTGGTTATCTTAAACTTATTAAAGACATCCCGAAACTCACAAGCCTATTTATAACAGGGAGGAAACACGTGGAAAAAATGTGCTCGCGCAGGTGCTTGCAAATGGGCAGGAAAACAGACACACAAAATTGTTTTCAATTCTCATAAAAGTTGATTACAGCCTATTCCGTAGACAAGTACAAACGTGCAAGCGATCTGTGAAATGTAAAGAGGCACTCTAAGCTTTTATACAACTGAGAAGATTGCAAAGCAAACAAGAACCGAAGTAATTTTAGACTATAATGCAGTGTTGTACACGTTCCTCAAAAAGAGGAACGAAAGGTCGTTCCTCGTTCCTTCAGATTTTTGGAACGCGTTCCCGTTACAAGTTCCATCTGAGAGAAAGGAACTCGTTCCCGTTACTGTTTAAAAAATGTAAAGTATCGTTACTTATACGTTACTTTTGTATTTTTGCTAATTACCATATTTAATTAGATCAAACGAAGTTTTTTTTTATCTATCCCATCAAATGGCAACATACAAATTTGCATGCCGTGATGGAAGGACACCAGGAGACAAAAAAAAAATCATTTTATTTCAGTAAATTGTTAATCTCGTTATTTCGTGCAGACTTTCCGGTGCACGGATGTTCTGCTCCACGCTTCGGATCCCCAATATTTGAGTAGGTGTGGTGGTAAATACATGAGTCGGTAACAATTGACATTATCCAGGAGAACCTGCTGCTTTAAAAGGAAAAGGAAAGTCTGCACAGCCCAGGCAACACCCCTTTCGCAACAGCAACGTTAAAAACGTACTTACGCATTTGAAAATCTAAAACTGGCGAAAACGACACGTAACATTAATGCAAAATAACAAACCATTAACCTAGACACAGAATGCAGAACTCCTTAGAGTTGCCAATCATGAAAGAAAAATAAATGAAACTTACCTGGACATGTTTCTTTAAGTTGGCAGCAGATGTCTTAGATGCTCCGATCGTCTTGCTTGACGGTGCACAAGTCAATCATTGGTATGTTATGTTGCCATTGCCCTTGTCTTGGACAGGTTTAAACATTGTTGACAGCCATGGCCAGGGACAGTCCACTTGGACGTCGGCACTCATTGTGGCAGTTACCAATTAACCACAGGAGACAGAAGGAGGTCCGTTGATGCACTCCCAAGAATGCGCGCCTTCGCCACAACTACCGGGCGCGTATAGTTGCGTCCTCAAGGAGTAAAACCATGGGGCCAATCCGGGATCCCTGACTGGCCTTTTTCGTGGCACGTCACAAATGCGCGCTCGCCGACAGCTACCACTGACCAACACACGTTCCCCCTGGTTTACGCCGTAAAAAGGGAGGGGAGGGGAGGGCGGGGGGGGGGGGGGGGGGGGGGGTTCGCGCCATGGGTAAACGCGCGCCCGTGTTTCACGCGTACATAGATGCCGCCTGCTACATAGAGATGCCGCCTCAAGAGATTTTCCACCACGCGATGTTGGGGTTTGCATTGGACGCCAAACCTAACTGTTGTTTCCCGCCAAATATCGTCAGCCGCACCGCTCGTGTCACTTTGTAATGTGCCGCCAGAGAGTTCCGCCGCCTAGCGGCGTGAACGCGATTGGCCTTTTTTGAGGCATTTGAGAAATACGCGCCTTGCCGACAGCTATAGACATGCCACGGCGGGGTCTTCTTTTCTGACTAACACACGATCTAGAGATGCCGCCTCGAGAGATTTGCTTGCTGGCATGGCCCGACGCTTTTAGCGCTCCACCAAGCGGTGCTGGGGTTTGTATTCGCCGCCAAACCTAACTGGTGTTTACCGCCAAATGTCGTCAGCCACACCGCTTGTGTCACCTTGTAATGTGCCGCCGCAGACTCTCGCCGCGAAGCGGCGTGAACGCGATTGGCCTTTTTTGAGGCACATTGCGCGCCCCGCCGACAGCTAGCCATGCTATGGCGGCGGCTTCTTTTCTGACTAACACACGATCCCCCTGGTTTAGGCGGTAGAGAGAGGAGAGGAGGCTCGCGGCATGGGTCAACGCGCGCCTGTGTTTCGGGCGCACAAAGATACCGCCCCTTAGATGACCCTTTCGCGCTCGTCGTAGCTCGCCTGCACCCGACAGTTACCAAGCGAGGAGGCCGCAGCATAAAGCCTAGAATAAGTAACAAAACGTTATCGCGATCCTGTTCTTAGTAAATATATTGTTTTTAAACTTCTTACTTCTAGAGTTTCATCCTTAGAAACAAAATAAAAATTACTCCACCGGACGAAAAAAAAGGAACGCCGTTCCTTTTTCCGTTTCCGTAAAAATGTAACGAGTTCCCGTTCCAGTTCCACAAATAACAAATGGAACGGCGGCGTTCCTTCGTTCCTCATAAAAGGAACGCGTTCCAGGAACGCCGTTCCTTGGAACGCCGTTCCGTACAACACTGCTATAATGACACTTTCGGTAAAAATTACTCTCCCGGCTGCCGCGAGAACAGACGCTGCATGATTCTATAGATAATCTCGACATGTACAGTACCCGTAGAAGAACGATTAATCGTTGCCAACAAGTAGGTAGGAATGCACTTACCATAATAACAGCGGACTTGAAAGATGTAATCCAAGATAAATGTCGACACGGTCAAAGCAAGACAACCACACAAACACTAAAAGGGCTCCTTGAAGTTTCAACACGATGCGGCGCACAAGCTGTCATTTGCCGAACCCAGCCAAACCGCAATAATTCCTGACTTCTTTGAAGAATCGCTTGTTGCCGATATACGCGTAGAACTTTTTGAACATTTGGTGTACATCCCATACGTTGTCGAGAGACATCCCTATGAAGACCCCGGGGAAAGGCGGCAGATCGAAGCAGGCAGGACAAACGAAGTTGCAGCAGACAAAGAAAAAAGCGACTGCCGACGCGCGCGCTGCCGAATCTGTGCTTAAAGGGACACTGACACCCCCGAAATTTTTTTTTTCCTTTTTTGTCAGGCGATTCATTATGGTTTCGGAATACTACCCAATTAATATTTTGCTACAGAGTCACGTATTTTTTCAATAAAGCCAAAAATGTGCCTTTACGAGGCACATTCGCACCTCGTAAAGTAACCGTACGCGTGCGTATTCAACTCGAAGTACGCACTTCGTGCTTGACGTTTGAGCGAGCGATGTCTTCAGCCACGAGAAGGGACGACGGCTCGGCGACGTCTTCGTGCAATCGGCTTGCTGGTCGGGCGTGTCGTACGGGATGAATATCAGTTCTTTTGATCGGTCCGAAATTGCTCTTTCGAAGAAAGACAGAATTCGCCAGTACCGTGAACGACAGTTCTGAAGTAGAGGTCCAACGCCCGTCGTCCGCTGCCATCCGCTAGTGCTAGTCCCACGATACGCGAAACGACGCCATGTCGAGAATTATGCAGTGAACGCACAGAAAGCTTCCGGTTGTCTGTGCTACCTTTTTTTTCAATCAACGTATTTGCAGCTTTTTTGAATACCACAAAAAAATGGGTTTTATATTTTTTTCTATTTTTAATATTGACTGTGTGCCTTTAATAACCCACGACTTTGATTAAATTTGGTGGTCGCATCGATACCTTACAAAAATGGCCCGTACGTGACCACGGAAAAGAGAGTGAGCGAGACTCGAACCGGCCAGTTCTTGATCGGCGGTTTTCGGGCGGAAAGAAACCGAATTTCGAGCTGCAAATTCTGTTCTGGGTCGTTAGGCTCTCATAAGTCACGTACAACTAAAAACCTCGGCGAGCATAAATACCCTGTCAGTGTCCCTTTAAAGGGGCCCTGCAATGACTTGTTTACTGGTTTTTAATTTGCACCGAACCTGAGCGCACTGAACGTGGTAACTTAATGAAACTTTTCTTTTCTCAAATTTCGCTTTATTTTAAAAGTTATATGCGAATTAGAATTACAAAAACAAGCAAAAAATAACCTCCTTCATGACGTCGTAGGTCCTGGCTTGAGTGGCCGTGAACTAAAGGAAGGGTAGTGGGCTCATCGAGCGTTCACGGCTGCCGCACTCCGTGTCGACGGCTCGAGATGGCACCACTAAAGCATGTTTTGGATAGGCTGTATGAAGCGGGCGGCCAGGGCGGCTCGCATTGCATTTGCTGCGCGATTAAAGACTAATTCGGCATAACACTTCATTGGTCACAAACGACAGCAAACACGGGGTAAAGATCAGTTCAGAACGGGAGCCACTTCGCGCTGCCATACCGCCAAATGGCCAAATCGCCAACCAAGCCCGCGCCGAAGGCCTTCGAAACGCTCGGAAGCGGTCGGATGCTCGAGCCGATATACGATCGCAGCGCCGCCGCGTACACCCGGGATTTTTCTACGCTCGCCGTTCGTCGGGGCCTCATCCCACTAGCCCTTTCTAGTATGCGCCGTTTTTCCACCGCTTGGTGGAGGGTACGTCGACGGAGCATTTCTTGTTTCCGTACTTTACAAACTGCATTTGTTTCTTTTCTCATCTAAAATACTGAACAAAAACTAGTTCCATACATAATTGAAACGGTTCGCGAGACTTATATTTTGTATCTCGACTAAAAAAAAAAGCTTTTAGCGGCTCTGACCAGTAGTAAGCCCAGGACCAAAGACGTCACATTTCGCGCGCTTTCGGCAACGTGGGTCGCCCTCGTAGGCGGAGTAGGTTTCCGCGTCGTCCGGTTAAAGTATGACGCACTGATATTTAGTTACTCTCTCCGTGCCCGCTGGCTTTCCCGAACCCCAAGAGACGTGGAAACGGCGAAAAAGGCAGACGCTTAAATAGGATTGCAGGGCCCCTTTAACAGCGTGTAGCGTGCCCTCACCTCTCTCTGGTCACGTGACAGAGCTGACCAGAGAGGAGGAAGGGGGTGACGGCGAGGTCAAGGTGCAGGACACCGGCACCCCCCCCCCCCCCCCAACCCTCTCCTCATGCATTCTGTAAAAAAAAAAACAAAAAAATCAAACTTGCGGTTGGCTTTTTGTGGCAATGCAGTGAATGCTAGGGGAGAGGGTGCACCGACCGCTGTACACGCGCTTTTCTCGTCTCTTCAAATTGCCACTGCACGTCGCGTTTGCAGCCTCGGAAAGCAGGCGAAACGCGCGCATTTCAGCACGCTGGAACGCTGGAAATGGCGTCGGCCAGAAGCTCGGCTTGCGCCCGAGCCAAAAAAGCACCCAGCGCGAGCTCGTAATTTGACTGCTGCAACGGCGGGCCTGCTCTCGCAATGCTCGATGTTCTTGCAGCCACGTGTTCGCGCGTTATCGTCGTTGAGTCTTGAATTGAGGCGAAATGGAGTCTAGAAATATATTCTTTCAAGCGGTCGCGTCCTCTGCGCGAGAGATTCGAGCTGAATAAGTTAATTAAGGCAACAAAGAACGCGAAATTTTTAAAGTTCTGTCAAAAATATCGGCTCGCCAACGTTGCACGTTTACGTATAAAACAAATTCACTTATTGCCGTTGCAGTATAATTGCTAACATCAGCTCAATCAAAATATAAATATCATTACTTGCATTACGCGGACCATTGTAAACCGATAAACCGGCGCTCCCGCGGCTTTCCGGAAATAGGCTGCCACGGCTGAAATAGGCGTGCCCATGCCGCCGATCGGTACGTTCAGTATCAAACAAGCTCCTGAGAGCCGTTTGATTAAACCGGTACAGTTTGCCGGTCACCTATCACCCGTCTGTGCAACATGGTCGCCGGTTTGAGCAAACGTGTGACAACTCTGCTCAAACCAGTGGCCCATTTGATCAGAGGAGTAACCCGTTTTCCAAAGGAGTGACCTGTTTGCCCAAATAGGTGACCGTTATGGCTCATACGGGGGACCCCTTTGAGCCACACGGGCGACCCCTAGCTTTGACAAACTGATGACCGGTATAGCTAAACTGTTACCGGTATGAACCCGTTTACTTTCACATAGACGCCAAATGTTTTTTTCAGTAGGGTATACCGCGAGTTTCCCGTTATAACGGCATCATGTAACGTATAAACTGCCAGAGTTGAAGGAAATCCTGGTGACTTTCGATTTGCATTTGGGCTACACATCGATAATGACCTTTTTCAAAGCACCCATAACCTGGTCGCTGTATTGGTCTGCCAACAGTTGTTCTAGAGTCCAGACAGACATCTAGATCAGTTATGTGTTGAATTACTTACTCATTCACGATTGCGACAATAGCTAATGAGTCCCAAAATTTTTGACACAATGTTTTGTAATAAATTGCCCTAGTCAGATAAGTATACATAAGGTGAAGTGACGGATATAGTTTATCATGAATCAGCCCGGAAGCCCGCCACGAGGGGAAGGCTAGAGCTCTGGATCCGTTTCGTCGTCTGCTAACTCGGATGCACAACAAGTGTCATCTTTTATTTTTCCCTACAAGACGCAATTAGACGTATAGAACAAATAACCATTTCTTCCTCTCTCGCTATATTTTATTAAAAAATTAAATGTTACGTCAAAAAATGACACGTGATTAATAAATTATTCTCGAGAAAACGCGGGAAAAGCTGCGACATGTCATCTTATATTATTTTAAGCGATTCAAATGTTATTTATTGCTCATCGGGTTGTTGTTTTTGTTGGAGAGTTGATCTCCAACTTCCTTGGACATCAACTCATCGGCGAATGCACTAAAATGAGAATATCAACTGAACAAAAACGATTATTTTGTTCCCCGATACAATGTAGATGACAGTCACAACATATCAATAAGCAGTAATTAAACTTTTGGGCGCGTATAATTTACACTCCACGGCTCTACATTTTTTTTTTGCATTGAACTTTATGGGTCACTGCGGCAAACTATCAATATCTGCTTTTATTGAAAAACGTTCGTAATGTGGCCGAGGCCAACAGTTGCCTGGGTATCATAAAACGCAAATAGATTAGAACTTTAATATTTCCTTGGAAACATTTATTCCACAGATGGCCTAACAAAGTTGACCAGGTAGCCTTGCATGTTTCTCATTAGCGTATCATTGCCGTCTCTCAAGGAATGAGAGAATGGCTGTTCAACCGATCTATGACTTCGATGACTTTGTGAATAGCAAAACAATTCGAAGACGAGCCCCCGTATTGTGCCCTGTCTTATTCAATTGGCTCTCCCTAACAAACTGAAAATAAAAAAAAAATCTGAATTCACACAAAAAAAAAATGGTGCTCATTGTTGTCTTTGAAGTAGCTCCTAGCGTTTTCTAACTAACCATAATAATGTACAGTTCAACCGGACGATGCACAAAGAAGACTAAAACAATGCCAAGATATCTGGGGAATTCTAAGTGTAGTTATGAATTATTAAATCCCTATTCTGAAAGCATTCCCGGCATGCAATACTTGAGTGAGTTATGTGTCCAAAAATAGGGTTACGGAGAGCTGGAGTCACGCGAGTGTTTATAGATTAGGTTCGATTGGGAGCACTGTATGAGGCACTCGTATCAGATAAAGAACAGGTAAGGTAACGTAGGTAAAAATATCTGGAGGGCATTTCTGGGGAACTTTTAAGCACATGAGTTCACAAACGTCAACATGTATTAAAACTCAGAAGGAAAACTATACCCATAAATCCTTCCTAGATTATCTAGAAGTTATTTTAGAAGTGTGAGTGCTACTGTGATACTTTTGGACAGATAACTTCTGCTACCACCAAACAAAATTGTCATATGGCCACTCCTGATATGTATTAGCTCTTTAAAAATGGCAGTATGAATTCAGCTACGTTGAAAAAAAAGCGATGATTGTCATTTCTCCAAGACGTTTGCAAAGAGGGCAGGATTCGTATCCTGTTCCCTTAGGGTTTCCGCTCTGTTCTGCTCATTAGCCTAGCAATGTATTTCAATTTTTAATGTGTTACTCCCATGGCACCTTATCGGCAGCACCATCTACAAATAGTTTTATCTTTATGTTTTCTTTTTCAGGCTATTTCCGCGACAATATTGGCTCCTACAACAACCTGTACAGGCTTTTAGGTGGACTGTTGTTGTGCCTGTGTTCCCCATGGAGCGTCACAACGATTTTGGAGCGCCGAGAGAGTAAGAGAAGAACTTTCCTGCAGCAGGCATACACCAGCTGCAATAACCAGGAACTTCTAGAGAAATCAACTCTCCCTTGTCAGAATATGGCTGGTGATTGCTTAAATGTGTGACTGCTTATCGTGAACCTGCAATCTTTATCTGAAGTTGTGCTGAATTATAATTTTCAACATTGGAGCGTCAGAGACTTTACCTGCAATGTAAATCATTTTGTAGATTTTCAAACGTGATCATGTTGAAAGTATATCGGTGTGTATACACTCGCGCACGATGTAAAAAGAATGACCGCATCTCCACGTGGTGAATGATGTTGATTGGGGCGAAGCTCTGGTGGTACTGATGATACTGATTTTATTGTTCAATAGGTACTGCTGATTGTGCTGATTTTTCTTATTGCTCATAAGTAGTGCTGAGTTCGGGGTTGCGTTTCGACTTCATTCTTACTGCTTTATGGATCGGTGAAATGCAGAGCCATGCATGCAAGGTTTAACGCGATTATATACGCATTTGACCGCAGCGCCCTCTCGGTATAGACGTTGAGCGGCTACATGTAACGTTTCAGCCATAACATTCCCAGCTCTTGAGTTACTACCACATCTCAGAGCCCCCTACTCGTCCCACAGTCGTGGCCGAGTGGTTAAGGCGATGGACTAGAAATCCATTGGGGTCTTCCCGCACAGGTTCGAAACCTGTCGACTGCGCAAACATTTTTTTTTTTTTTTTTTTGTGAGCACGGATGCCGGACGGACGGACGGACAAGGCTAGACCATAAGGAGCTTCGCCCCTAAAAAAAAAAAAAGTAAGGGATCGCGAGGCTTAGACGGAATGCAGCGCTATTTATCAATAAAAAGCTCAACCATTATCGAGGCTTGAGCGGCTCTTCAGTTCGTTGTCCGTTACCCTCCGCTTGATCAGCCGTCGCTGAGTTAATACTTACTTCAGCGCCCAGAATAGAGGCGTTACGCGACACAAGGCAAAATTAGTTGTGGCTGAAACCACTGAGTCAGCAGGTTGAGCGTCCATTTTTCGCCCGCTTGGTTATAGGTAGAGTTCGGAGTTTTCGGTTTAAACCGATAAAAACCGATAAAAGTACGCGGAATTCATTTTCGGAAATTCGGTTTTAACCGAAAAAGGTCAGTTTTTAGGTTCGGCATTTTCAATTTAAACCGATAAAAACCGATAAAAAACACGTCCAATCATTTTCTAAAATTCAGTTTTAACCGGAAAAGGTCACTGTGACCTTCCAGTCGTACCGCAGAGCCATTGCGGAAAAGTGGAACCACAGTGCCTATCGAAACGTGTCGGAATGTATGGGATACACGGATGCCATACGACGTTTTGGTTTAATGTGCGCATCATCGATTGGAACGTGACGTCCGGAACGCCCCATGACTTCGCCATGTGCAAGCGTGTTTTCAAACTCGTTGTAAGAAAGACTGACTTGATGCAAGCACTGTATTTGTGTTGAGCTTCAAAACGTCGCACCGTGTCTCTTTTGGTGGTCACAGATTGGTTGATTGGCCGATTTTTGGCTCTGGCAGCGCTTCATCTTCTCAGCCTGCCATTGTCCAGTGTTAGCGTTGAGAGGGGATTCTCGAAGCTCAGGATCATATTAACAGGAAAGAAAGAGTGCGTATCAACGAGGAGAACCCGAGAAAGCAGATGTGTGTGTGTACTATAATAAGATCACGGAATCCTGATGTACGGAAGGGGAAGTTCCATGTTTTTTGGGCTTTACATCTGACTTGTTTGTACTTCTGCGTTTTTTTGTTTGTTTCTTTTACAGTTGCACACATTTGCCAAATAAAGCGTCCATTTTTTTTTTCAATGTATCTGTGCCGTTATTCTTTCAGCGATCAAAAATATCAGAGCTACAAGGATCATATGATCCGGTGTTTGTTAGTGTTTATTTTATATTCACCGAAAAAAGCCGATAAACTTTTGTGGGCATCAATATATGCCGAAAAAAACCGAAAATTGAATTTTAAAATAAACACCGAATAAAGTACGCCGAAGTTTAAAAAAAAAGAAAAGGAAAACTCGGAACCCTAGTTATAGGTCCGCGGAATAAATGAAACTACACGGTTTTTATTTTATTTCACCGAGCATACCTACTACCGCGTTTAACTAAGCAATCAAACATAAATTGAATAGCCGCTGATATGCCGCAAGCTCACACATTAGCCTCGATGATATCTCAACTTTCTTCTGTTAGATAGCACTGGAAGTCTACGGCGTCGAGCGCTCGCGCGGGCTCACTTATATTGTCCTCAACTAAACATAGAACAGCTAGTCATACAATAATCTCTCAATAAACGTGTTTCATAGAGCTAATTTCACTGTTTCTTGTCACCCGGCACGCTGGACTGCACGGGGCTTATTGAGTAATTAATTTTCCCAGAAATTATTTACTCAACTATTTTATAGTTTCTACGCAAACAAAATCGATAACAAAAGTGGTGATAACTCGAACACAGCCGCCCAGGCCTAATAAATGCGCACAATATGTCTCATCAATGACAGCAACAAGTGACTTGAACAAATCGCTCGTCCCCTTTGTCATATATGCTGCTAATCGCAAAAGAATGCTCAGAATTCCTATTACTATTTAAGACAACGAAATAGGCTGAAAGCACGAATAGGTTTCGTGAAAGCCTAGACAGCAATTAAAGACGTCGCAGTCATGCCTAGCTATACTCCGTTTCGCGTTGTCCACACACAGGCAACGCTAGTATTTGATGGAGCCGACCAAGCAGCACCAGAAGTGCCTCGTCATGTCGCTTGGCGCTCGTCGTTTATGTGATTTCGCTTTCACCGGCTAAGCCAATGAAAGCCAATGGACCTTTTCCGAAAAGCGTTCTGTGCACGCGCATGCGCCCGATGCCAAGCGATGGAAGTCGGCAGGAAAAATCGAGGAAATTCGGAAGGACGCTTTGGATCAGCGAGTAGAATACGTAATTTCAACATATATATATATATATATATATATATATTTGTATTACACAACAAAAGAAAGTGTACAGAAAACAAAAAAAAAACAAAAAAAAAAAAACACGATGTTTGGGTGGACACCACGGATGCCCCTCTTTAAAGTCGCATTGGGCACGAGCCGCAGCTCAGAGAGCAAAGAAACTGGGAGCGTAGCTTCCATTATCGATTGGTAGCGCAGGTAGGTGTCACTTCCTTGATTTTTAGTTCGTGCAGCCACCGTCTCGTGTCGTCGGTATGTGGAAAAGGTTTAATGACGCACAGAAACAAAGCGCAGGATGAGGACGGATTCACTGTGCGTGACTGGCGTTTATCCGGTGCAGGAGATTCGCGCAAAGAGGACAAGCAACACTCTAAAGAAAGCCCATGCGTCTACTTATCCGCACAACACTCGGAGAGCCAATCACCGCAACTTACAGAGGCAGCTCAGCAAATGTCGATGCTGAAACATATGTTTAGATCAATAAACGCAGGCTGAGTTGTGATATTAAACAATGCAAAACGTCACGCTTGCATTATTAATGTCACAACTCAGACTGCTTTTTTGGATATAAACATATGTTTCGGCATCGTCATTCGCTGAACTGCCTTCGTAAGTAGCGCTGATCGGCTCTCCGAGTGTTGTGCGGGAAAGTAGACGAACGGGCTTCTTCAAGAGTGCAGGAAAGTAGAAACTTTTGGCGCAGTTAGATTAGTTTCATCAGATCGTATAGCCGTGGCAGCGGTCGGGCTAAACCTGAAACACAGTTTAAGGAGCACAGATTCTCTAAGATGCATCGGAAGCGAGAGTACTCAACTTTACACAGACGCGGAAGCATGGCTTCGCCATCCTCTGTCACCTCCTATCATTTTGTTGTTGATTTGGGACGCCAGTCAGCATTGGGCGCTACGACGTAGCTGGACCGAGAGGCGAAACCAACTTGGTAGCTGGCAGATAGGTTCCTCCCGCTGGTTTCTCCGATTACAAATGACCTGATGATGGTAGCTCCCGACTCTGATCTCAGTCTGCGACATGACGACGTGTTCTTTAATACGTTGGTTTACTGCACAACTCTACGGTATAGCGAGTACGACCAAATACGAGTCCGGCTCTCAAGTCCGTCTCTGCATCTCTCCCTCTTCCCTTTTTTCCGTCGGTGAGAAACAACCCTCGGGAACCCTCGCTGCCCCTCCTTTTCCTCGGCGCTGTTCTCTCATTCGTCCATCACGCTGCAGGTCCGTGCCGCCACGCTCTCTCTCGGTCATAAAGTTCCCAGATGCACGTAGCGCATATCATGGACAACCCAAACGCACATGCCCGAGACTCCCGCAGCATCCCCAGGCGTCCCGGCAGCGTATTTCCAAAACCTACCCATTCCAGATCTGCCGCGGAGCGGCGTGCTCTGATTGGCCAGATTACCGCCGCACAAAATATTGACGGCGACGCACATGCGGCGCCGGTCGCCGGCAGGAGCGTCTGCTACACTCCGGCGGATACTTTGGTGCCGTGGTGACTTAGTGGATGCGCTGTTGTGTAGAGTACGCTTTGTTTCATCTGCCAGTGCATATCCATTGAGTTATTCGGCTTATCACGCGCATAAAGTTCGGTAGCAGAAGTTTCGAGCATGCCGATGTCCACAGTCCGACTGCTCCAACCTCGGCGATTCTCTACTACGCTCGAATGAAGTAGGCCTCGCTGCTCTGTTCCGTAATTGAAACCGTGTACACGTGGAGTGCTTGCAGTGCTAATGCGCAGTGCTTTTCAACCGTATTTCAAGAAGCGAGAACGAGAGCCCTGCACGGCGTGTGTGGCTGGTGTTTACGTTTTCCGTGTGGCTTTTGTCAAAGTAAGCCTTGTAGCCTTTCTACGCGCCCGCGTAGCGCCCGCAATGCTGTCAATTGTACTGCTCAATAAATTGGCTGTTTTTCTTGCTCTGAAGCTCTATGCAGACTTTATATCCACTTCAATGCTTCGCAGCTGAATGAACACTTGTTTGTCGCTGAACAAGATTGCCATGAACGGATTTTCTTCCGCGGTTTTACGCCGCGCAAGTGTTTACTTTTTCTGCCGTATTTTCGCGTTTTTTTTTGCACAGACTGCTTTGATTTGTACCAGTTTTAGGCTATTTTGCGCATACCGAGTTTTGTGAAATTAAAAGGACGCGAATTGGTTTCAAGCTGTTTGCTTCTTACGCCTATCATTATTTCACATCGTGTTGATCAGCACTGGAGGTGAGCTAGGACTGCTCCAATACGTCTTTTTAACCCCAAGGAGCAGAGAATGAAGTACGATATGAAAACCCATGCAGAACTCGGTTTCAAAAGATAGGGACCTTGTCCTGGTGCCGCGTTGTTCACTGTTCCCTTCTCTGCATTCGATACATAGGTATGCGACCTGTTCAGTTACCTGAAATGTCACCTGCCCTTTCAGCCTGTGGAGGTCTAAGGGAATTAGAACCGAAGCATTAAAGCCATCTTCAGAATTACTTGTGCATAAAATCCTGTTACCTACGGGACATTCTTGTGTGAATCTGAAGTCCATGCTATTGATAGCTTCTCCATGCTAAGCTTCTCCATGCTAGTGATAGACTCCAGCTACAGTCTAGTTTTGTCATCTTTTATTTCGGTCCCATAAATTATAGGCAGATCCAGACGAGATCCAGGACACTGAGCACAACGAATGCAATGCTGCTGGTTCTCACGACCAGCGACTTATACACACACACCCCTAACATACCCCAGGCCGAGTCCCTAATAACTGCGTCCCACTAGAGCAACAGCGACGTACGACACCGACAGACACCCTGTTTGTCGGAGTCCGCCGTCCCACCTGGCAGACACTACGCAGAACAAGGGGACAAGGACTTCAAAATACAGAAACAAACAGAGTATGGCAATGCGGTTTTCGTGTTTTTCTCTTTGGGCGTAAAACGCGCCGACAAACACGGTGAAACTGGAGACGATTACTTTATTTCTTGTTTAAAGTTTCCACTCGTCTTCATTTGTCGACACTCAACTTTTTCCGAACTTTTGGGTCGTTCGAAGCATTCCAGGTGGGCGCCACGGAATTTCACGTCGATTTGAAGACTCTTTTAATTTCGCATCCGAATGACTGAGGGCAGGCGTTTTATGGGGGACAATACAGGGGACGTTTTATGGGGGCCAATCGCAGAACGGATGACAAGTCTCTCGTTTTGCCGGAATGGCTTGCCGCGAA
Organism: Ixodes persulcatus; assembly: GCA_013358835.2. Classification (NCBI taxonomy): domain Eukaryota; kingdom Metazoa; phylum Arthropoda; class Arachnida; order Ixodida; family Ixodidae; genus Ixodes; species Ixodes persulcatus. Next base: position 24,602 of record JABSTQ010003268.1, read on the forward strand.
ACTGGCGGAATGTCGTGTCCCACTTCATGGTGAGCGGTCTTACTTTGGTCAGTCCTCACACATGGGTGTATCCATCCTGATGCAGGGGCGTAGACTTCAACATCTTGAAGCACCAACTCGCGCACCAAGTTTTTGCGAGCAAAACCAGCCACAGCAAATTCCCTTTTGCAACACGACATCTAGCAAGCAAGCCGCGCCCGCGACCACTACGAGCAATCCAGGAATCGGAACTGCGGGAGCGGGAACGATTAGTGGCCGCCAAGGACTGAGTCACGGGAGGAGTGGGAGGCAGGGTAGAAGGAGGGTGGGAAGACAACAACATAAGTCACAAGCGGGCGAGAAAATTAAGTTTGTCCCCTAGAGATGTTCCTCGGTGGGACTGCTTGCTGCACTTCAAGTTCAACGACAGACAAGAACCCGTCCGTCGACGATGGTTTCGTCAGCGCTTGTCGGTGTTTGTCGCGGGTGTTGGTCATTGCAGTGGAACAGCATCAGCAACACAAAACTTTGTGGTGTCGCTGGACAAAAAGCGGTGCTTGTCGCTCTAGTGGGATGACGCTATAAGAATTGTCTACTCAAAGTATGCAAATCTATGCTATACACCCCTCGGGAGGCCTTTCCCAGAATTAGCAACACCTTCCCAGATTGACAAGCCAGGATGAACCCCTGGTCTCAATCCTGGCAGTGTTACAGCAGTGGAAGGTGGGCACCGCAGATGCCTGTTCTGCTGCGGCTCACTAGCAAGTCAGTCAAAGGAGATTCAAGGAGCTCCAAGTTGGGACATTGCGACCAAAGCAACATTTCCCCCCCTCTGCTTGGTCTCTTTGCTTGAACTTCTAGAACGAGCCACACCGGGATCAAGACAATCTGCACCAGTACATGGCGGCTCCTATGACCCATCTTGTAACGCCTTCATCTCAACCGCCATTCTCCAGCAGTTCTTTTAGGCACAGTCTTCAGAAGGTAACCAAATGAGCATGCACAAGTTACATCAGAGTTCCAGGTGCAGTTCAAGGTCTTGCATCCAAGAAATATTTCTCGAGACATTCACAACATGTTGATGAACACCAGTGTTGGAGGCAATCATCTGCCAAGAAACCACACTTGATCACGCAGACGCTTGCTTCCCAGAGGTCGATTGCGTAGAACCGGATGGTGCAGCCCGATCCTGCCCATCAACCAGGCCTTTGGCACGTTCGCTCTACTCTGTAGCATTGCAGATGCTTGAAGTAGATTGAGACTGCCTACCTGATGGGGAAAGGAAGACCAAGCAGTCAATCCAAGCCACTCTTGAACCAATGTGCAGGAAAGGAAATTCAAAAATGGAGATATGACACCTGTTGTATGCAAGGGAGATTGTAGGTCGCTATGCTTGTTCTGGGTGCGTCCTGATCAATCCATTAAGTGGGAGTGGGAGACTCGCCCTTTTAAAAGACCTCTGAAAAAAAAAAAAAATTTTTTAACAGTATAGTTGGTGAAAAGTCAAGAACGAAGTAAAAGCTCGTCCCACCTCTTTCCACTTTAGCAGTGCAAACGCTGGAGAAGAGGCGACCTCCTCTCCACCGTTCGCTCCGCTGAAGTGGAAAGGGGTGGGAGGAGATTCCACTTCGTTCTCGACCTGTCACCGACTATACTAGTCGGGACACGCGTGTCAAAACAAATTTTACGTGAGGAAAAGTTTTTTTACAGCAATATTGACGGCGCAAGACGCGATTTATTTGGCAGTCACGTTCCTTACCACTTGTTTTCTCTCGGCATTTCAGGCGCGAGGGGGAGAGGTCGATCGCCTTCGCCTTCACGACCGAGATGGTCATTTTGGAATGACCCGTGACGCCATGGACTTCGCGCACAATTTCAATTAAATCTCTCGCAATCAATAATGCTCTAAACAACTTTTTTTTTTTGCGAAAATTTTTTTTTAGCACATGTGTCCCAACTAGACTGTTAAAAAAAAAAATTTCTTTCTTTTCAGGGGTCCTTTAAGTTAGCAGCAAAGTTACTTCCTAACCAGCAAGTTATCCCTTGAAGTCCTGCTGCATGCTAGCTTAGGAAGAAAGTTGAGGATGGGAAATTTGGATCGGAATGTGCAAGAATGCCTTCCAAGGGGAAAAGCATTGATGTGTATGCTCCGCCAAAGTGCTTACCCTGCTACATTTCACCAAAATGTGATGAATTTATGCCTACATTGCATCATAAGGACGTTTTCTTTTATATAACTACCGAAACTAATAGTTCAGACGTCACACTACTGCCAGATTGTTCCTGTAACATTGTGCGAATTGTTCAGAACTTCCAGTTATCGCTTAGAATAACGTGTGATTTCATTCGATCTACACACCGAACGTGACTCAGTACTCGGATGTTTCGTGATATCTCCACTGTACGTGGTATGTTCGGGCAGTCTAATTACCCCCTTGAGTGCACTTCTTGCACCACGCACTGGTGCACTGCCGGGAAGCTACACCCGTGGAGTAGGCATTGCAATTCTGCATATGTCGCTTTGCCGCAGTGCAGCCTTGTCTTAAAGGGGCACTAAAGTGCTTTTTGAGATCCTCGTTTTATTGTTATAACTCAATCTACGAGCACTAACCATCCTAAAAAAAAACAAAGTACATTCATCTGCGGCCGATTTGCATACTTAAAAAATTGATCAAAATTCTCGACACTTAGCGTCAGCGCAGAATGACAGATGGCGCTACCGAACCTTGGTGAATACAGTCAAACAACGGACGGCGCGTGTCGGCTACTCGCGAGTGATGGGGTCCACCGTGGACAAGCTGCCGACCAGTCGTGCTCGTTCAAGTGAGAACCCACCGCTCGCGAGTGGCTGGCACGCGCCGTCCGTCGTTCGACCATGTTCAGCAAGGTTCGGTAGCGCTATCTGTCATTTTGCGACGATGGTAAGAGTCTGGAACTTTTATCACTTTCTTAAGGTACGAATCGGCCGCAGATGAATGTAATTTCTAGTTTTTTAGGATGATTAGTGCTCGTAGATTGAGGTATGACCACAGAACGAGATTTTCAAAACACGCTTTAGTGCCCATTAAAGGGATACCGAACCGAAATTTGGATTTCGCAAAATAAGGATGCATGAGCGTTGAACAAGATACTAAGAACTCCAAAACATGACTCATACATCAATATCTCAAACGGATAGCCGCACTTTGGGAAAAGAAGGGCGCGATCAAGCGAGGTCTTTGACGTCATTGTCCTCCGGCAGAATTTCAGAATGAGGGGAAGCGGCCTCGCTTCTCTCCTCCTCACTTCGGTTCACTACCTTGAAGGGACGTAGCGAGAAGGAGAGGGAATGGGAATCGTGACGTGACTTGTCTCGTCGGCCGTGTTCACTCGCGCACTTCTTTTCCAAAAATACAGCGATCTGTTAGAGATATCGTTGTATGAGTGTTGTTTTGGGCTTTTGCAGCGTCCCGCCTATCCGTCCAGCCTTGTTTTGTGAGCTCGAAATTTCTGTTCATTATCCCTTTAAGGGTAAAGCACTATTCCAGGGTGAAAAGGTGGACAACAAAGCATGAATTAGAAAAATATATATATATGTGAAAGAAAAGGGACCTTGGTGAATGCTGATGTGATATTTACCTTGCAGTAAACTTTGCTAAATAAAAATCTGGTTAGTCTATATCAGGGGTGGCCAAACTGCGGCTCATCGCGGGTCCAAGATCGGCTCGCTCCTTTTGGGTGAGCGTCCCTCCTGTGTTCCAAAGACGAAAAGAATTTTAGAATTAAAAAGAAAAAGCTCACAGACTTGGCAGCCTTGTATTACACTATGTAAATACAGCTGGACTGGTCCTTGACATATTGATGTGTCCAGTCACACTGTTTCCTTTATTGTTCTAGAAACAAATTTCGAACGGTATACGCATAACGTGCGTCAGGGGCAGCAGCTGGCTAGCGAACCAGCCAAAGCTCTCGTTTTAGAGCGCAGCTCTTAGGCGCCCGTTTCCGGCTTGAGCGGCGTCGCCGTCGCCGTCGGCGTAACCGTGCGGTGCATGATGGGTAAATTTCCCCGCTATATTTAGCGGAAATTTTTCCCCGCTAAATCTAGCGGAAAATTTCCCCCGCTAAATCTAGCGGGAAATTTTCCCCGCTAAATCTAGCGGAAAATTTTCCCCGCTAACTTTAGCGGAAAATTTTCCCCGCTGAATCTAGCGGGAAATTTCCCCCGCTAGATTTAGCGTAGTGTCTGCCAGGTGGGACGGCGGACTCCGACAAACAGGGTGTCTGTCGGTGTCGTACGTCGCTGTTGCTCTAGTGGGACGCAGTTATTAGGGACTCGGCCTGGGGTATGTTAGGGGTGTGTGCGTATAAGTCGCTGGTCGTGAGAACCAGCAGCATTGCATTCGTTGTGCTCAGTGTCCTGGATCTCGTCTGGATCTGCCTATAATTTATGGGACCGAAATAAAAGATGACAAAACTAGACTGTAGCTGGAGTCTATCACTAGCATGGAGAAGCTATCAATAGCATGGACTTCAGATTCACACAAGAATGTCCCGTAGGTAACAGGATTTTATGCACAAGTAATTCTGAAGATGGCTTTAATGCTTCGGTTCTAATTCCCTTAGACCTCCACAGGCTGAAAGGGCAGGTGACATTTAAGGTAACTGAACAGGTCGCATACCTATGTATCGAATGCAGAGAAGGGAACAGTGAACAACGCGGCACCAGGACAAGGTCCCTATCTTTTGAAACCGAGTTCTGCATGGGTTTTCATATCGTACTTCATTCTCTGCTCCTTGGGGTTAAAAAGATGTATTGGAGCAGTCCTAGCTCACCTCCAGTGCTGATCAACACGATGTGAAATAATGATAGGCGTAAGAAGCAAACAGCTTGAAACCAATTCGCGTCCTTTTAATTTCACAAAACTCGGTATGCGCAAAATAGCCTAAAACTGGTACAAATCAAAGCAGTCTGTGCAAAAAAAAAACGCGAAAATACGGCAGAAAAAGTAAACACTTGCGCGGCGTAAAACCGCGGAAGAAAATCCGTTCATGGCAATCTTGTTCAGCGACAAACAAGTGTTCATTCAGCTGCGAAGCATTGAAGTGGATCTAAAGTCTGCATAGAGCTTCAGAGCAAGAAAAACAGCCAATTAATTGAGCAGTACAATTGACAGCATTGCGGGCGCTACGCGGGCGCGTAGAAAGGCTACAAGGCTTACTTTGACAAAAGCCACACGGAAAACGTAAACACCAGCCACACACGCCGTGCAGGGCTCTCGTTCTCGCTTCTTGAAATACGGTTGAAAAGCACTGCGCATTAGCACTGCAAGCACTCCACGTGTACACGGTTTCAATTACGGAACAGAGCAGCGAGGCCTACTTCATTCGAGCGTAGTAGAGAATCGCCGAGGTTGGAGCAGTCGGACTGTGGACATTGGCATGCTCGAAACTTCTGCTACCGAACTTTATGAGCGTGATAAGCGGAATAACTCAATGGATATGCACTGGCAGATGAAACAAAGCGTACTCTACACAACAACGCATCCACTAAGTCACCACGGCACCAAAGTATCCGCCGGAGTGTAGCAGACGCTCCTGCGGGCGACCGGCGCCGCATGTGCGTCGCCGTCAATATTTTGTGCGGCGGTAATCTGGCCAATCAGAGCACGCCGCTCCGCGGCAGATCTGGAATGGGTAGGTTTTGGAAATACGCGTCCCGGCACCGTAGAGGTCCCCTTCCTCGTCCAAGGAAGCTCAACGATCCGGAGTCAGACACACACGAAACACAAACATGCGTCGGCAGAAGGTGGGTTCGAGCTTCGGCGTATTTGACAAGTGCTTCCGGTCTCGGGAGTCTCGCCTGAAGAAGGATCGTCGGTTCTGCCTTAACGCCCTACAACCTGGCCGCCGCGAAGTCGACTCTGCGCCGGGGTCCTCCTTGAAACAAAATTATTGACTCCCCAACATCACGGCAGCGTCGTGAGGCGATTCGTTAGAAATCCCGCCTCACCGGTGTCCGTGCCTCCACAAGGCATCCAAGAACGCCCGACAGTGGCCATTCTCTAATGGAGCCGGCGTTTTCAAAACGCTTTTTTAAAATGATTTCCTCCCGTCGAATGCTCAATCGATTATGACAATGGTTGGTTCACGCACCTGCGTTTGAATGTGCTTGAGCACGTTCCGTTTTCGTGTAGCCGCTTACTGTGAGAGAACACACTGGTACACTACCGCCATCTATCAAGTAGCCCTGGAACTGGGCATTAATAAGCTGAAGGTTTCACAGAATCCCCTATCTAAAATTTACATCCTGTTTACGAAAAATGGTCGCTTATACCGTTGTCAGAATTATTGCACCCGGAGTGAAAGAATGAAGCGTAAAAATTATAAAAAAAATGCGCTGAATAAAATGGTTCCAGAGCTACATAAGAGATGCCGCCGCTTGCCAGCCTGTTTGTTTGCCGTAAGCGGATCCAAGGAAACACAAAGCACTCCGCACTCCGCACAGTTAAATGCAAATGTGTCAATCAGCGTTACGATATCATGTGCTTTAATGAACGAACCGCGCGAAAAACCCTTCTAGTGCGTCTCTGTCTTCAGACTTCTGCCATGCCATCGAAGAAATGCCTGTCTGAAATAAGAGGCGGGATCTTGCCGTCGGTGTCAGTTTGTGTGATGCAACGGATTAATCTAAGCTTTAGTGCCTGGAGCACTTCTCTGACTGGTGTGTTTAGCACCCTATTCCGTTCATGCCACCGCTACTAGGTTACCTCAATTGTGAAGCTCCCGCAGAGGGGGGTAGCCCAACTCGCTCCCTTCAATCTGCCTCCCGTCGTCTGGAGCGCCATCTAGGTTTGCGTTTCAAAACTCTGTGTTTCATAAAGTTCGGTGGAATTCAATTTAGAAGCTGTGCTTGAGAACATACGTATTCTATATAATACATTGCAGCTACCAGAGCAACCGCCTCCCCCAAAACGGCGGCGCGTCGAACGACGGGTGCAGAACCGTGGGTGGAGTTAGGGGTACTGCTCGTAGAAACAACGTTTATGGGCTGTTCTCTAACTGAGCTATTTAATAAGGTTGGTCAGTGCATCAAATGCTGTCCCAAACACGCGACAAGTGACGTCGCAAAAGCTGGAGTTGTCGTGCTTTTGCATGGCGCAATGTGGGCGGTTGAGCGTAGAAGTTACGGAAAAACACAGGAGAGTACGCAAGTGTCGCTGTCGTCGCGGCGTCCCTACTCCTGGCTCCTGAAACGTCCATAGAGTGTCAAGATGGAGTGTGATTTGGGTCAGAACAAGCATCTGCCAGCTCTACCACCGCTGCCGTGACATCGTCAGGACCTCGGTGGGCGACAACAGACACTACTATGACGTTACCAGATGGAAATCGAGCCACCACTTTCAGGGACGCTGTAAACAGAGCAGTCGAAGACGGGTTCCCGCAATCGTAGTCCAAACCAAACGCCTGAGCGAGCAGTCGGTTCTTGTAACACTACGTCTCTTCTAGTAGACTAAAGGGGTGTCCAAACAGGACTCGGCAGATTGCGTGCGGCTACACAGCACCGGCCAAGCTGCTGTGTGCCCTTCCGGTCTAAAGGCGACAACATTTAGGTGCCTGTGCACGGTGGTGACAACCTCGTCGACGCAGCGGAGCAAGTTCTACGCCTTCGCTGTGGAAGCTTACACACTGCGGGTTGTTGCCAGCGTGGGCACAGGCCTCCGAGAGTTTTGTCAGACAGTTGCAGCAGGTTGTTTAAACTGTTCGACCACATTTCATGATCGGAAGGCGGAAAATACAGCTGCCGCGCTATCGCACACTGCATGTACAGTTGTTTTCGATGCCTCCACCGTGCTTCAGTGCCGACGCCGCTTGCCAACAATAAATTAGCAACGCTCTCAGTGTTGTCAGACTACCTAGTGATTTCGCGTAAGGTCTATTGAGACGAGGCAATTTTTTCTGGAATGGACCCTTTCATGATCCCATCAAGCAACATTGGCGGTTGCTATTTCTTGGGCACGAAGCCTGTAATTGCATCAAAGTCGTCGCCGAACTCTGACGAAGCATTCGTTCTCGATACAAGCCAAACCAAATTTACGCCGAATGCTTGCACAGTCCTCGTGCGCAATGCATAACCAGAGTGTGTGCCTAAACAATGGCGGACTTCGGTAATTGGTGCAGCAGCCACCATACACCGTTCACCTCCGAGCTGAGACTGCGGTAAAGCTTCGTCCTCGTTAGACCAGTCATACGCCTGACTTTCTCCACGTCATCACGCTCCCTGTCATATCCAATCGCGGAGAGCCGGGTCAGGTGATAAAAGGGAGGCGGGTGATCGGTCCGGCAGACACGTAGCTCCCATATAGCCTCATCTTAAAGGGATACATAACCGAAATTTGGATTTCGCAAAATAAGGCCGCAGAAGTGTTGAACGGGACGCTACGAACTCCAAAACATCAGTCATGCATCGATATCTCAAACGGATGGTCGTACTTTTGAAAAAGAAGGGCGCGATGAAGCGAGGTCTCTGACGTCACTGTCCTCCGGGAGAATTTGAGAATGAGGGGAAGCGGCCTCGCTTCTCTCCTCCTCGCTTCGGTTCACCAGCTCGACGGGATGAAGCGAGGAGGAGAGGGAATGGGAATCGTGACGTGGCTTGTGTCGTCGGCCTCGTAGGCCGTGTTTAATCGCAAACTTCTTTTCCGAAAATACGGCGACCCGTTGAAGATATCGGTGTAGGAGTGATGTTTTTGGGTTTTGAAGCGTCCCGCCTATCTATCCAGCCCTGTTTTGTGAGCTCAAAATTTCGGTTCAGTATCCCTTTAAGGGTGAACGGAGTATAGATGGCGCACACTTTTAAAAAGGGTCTATTCAAGAACGGCTGACGAGCTGTCGGTGGCTGCAATGCAAATAGCGGAAGCGCATACTACAATGTTCACTCGTCTCCTATCATTCGTATACTAGACTTTGTTCTTGTCATGGGCGACACTGGATCCCACCGTTGCCACCATGTCGTAGTCGAGACAGGTTAGCAATGACAATTGGTTTATTGCATACTATACGTAGTCGGGCTGTCGGGCTGGGGGCATCGATTACATTATGAACCTTGTCTGTTAACCCTCTTTCGCCTTTTTTAGCTGGTGCTTGCCTCGTGAGGTACTGCGCTCGGTGATCTGCTACAGTGTTGCCCACAGCTGTTCCAAATCACTATAGAAAAAATATACGGCGTGAGAAATCTGCAACATGTAGCAAAGAGAGTTATCTTAGGCTGGCTGGACACAAAGTTTTTGTTCAACATTTTGAAATATGAAGGCAAACAATATTTTGGAAGTTTTACGGTCTAAACCAACCAGCACGCCTCACCAAAGGATTGGCGATGCATTTCCACCACCTGGCTATGGTCTGACGGGCAGCTGAAATCTCATTGCATCTTAAAGTCGCAATAGCCGCAATTTCAGTCACCCAGGTTCACATGCAGCAACCGCTGAAATAGCGATATGCTATTTTTTTGCATATTCACCATCAAACCTACAATTAGTGCACGTTGTATAGACCCAAACATTTGGAGTGATGACATGCAACCATGCCTATGTCTTTTTGGTGATGCTCCTAAAACCATAAATTACAAAACCAGGGGAAATTAAACTTTCAAATTTTGTTGTCAGTTGACCTTCTGCCCCTGCAATGATAATAAAATTGATCTCCAACCATATACACAGTCATTAAAAATATATTTAATATCTATCACGAATGAATTGCTATATTTGTTTTTTTTTTAATTCTAAATGTCTTATTCTTGCAAGCACATCAAACGCCGTCATCGAAATGTGACAGAGGCATCTTGGGACGTTTGGGATGCGAGTCACCTCGCAACCGTCATTGCTAGCCTGGATGCAAGCGTGCCATTTGACGGTGTCATCAGATACTTTTCCAGAAAGAATACATTCGTCTCCATTCCTTTACGCCAGCGCTCCCACAGTGCCAAGTGCTTCTCTCCCAGTGGTGTAGACACCACGCATTTGAGAGAACGCATGAAGGTCACACCGTACACGCTGTAGAGCAGTCATTCTGCGCAAAGGGAAAGGGCTGCCATGGGCAGAGCGAGATACCGGATTTTCCGAAATAGTAGAGACAGCTGTATCGAATAGTGCTCAGGTGCTTGCAACCATAGATGGCAACAGTCATTTATTGTTGCCATCAATCGTCCCAATAGACCAATTTCACTAAGCGTTCCACGCAAGCGTGACGCCGCCATCGCTTAAGTTGACAGAAGGCAGATGGAAGTACAAGAGACGGCTCGTGTCGTCTCGTCACGCGCACAGCTCCAGCGGTTTTCTTCCACATGCAGAAAGACTAAAGTTCCCTTGAGGTATTGCGGCAGCGGCGGCTTAACGAAACTGGCTAGGGAGATCGGTCTATTCAAAGGGAAAAACTCTGAGGCTGCTGCGCATCCAGTCATTGCAACCACGCAAAGCCAATTCGTTCAAACGCCATTGGACTTCCATGGAGTGAGATATTTTCATAGTAAAATATTTAGCCTCGCCATTTCACACCTTGGTGGTTCTCAGCCCTCATGGGCTATATAATTTCTCTTCAATTACAAAGAATTATGTTACATCTGAAAGATGAAAAGTTGAAAAGAGTGACGGAGAAGAAAGTCAGAAGAAAGAGACGGGATGCAAAGCAACTCACAGAATCGTCCTGGGCGAGCAAACGCAGGATGGCTGTCTGTGCGGAGCGCAAGCTGGGGTGGTTTGTTGCCTCACCCGGGGGACCCTTGAAGGAAAACCACCCCGGGCTTGGCTCAATTGTCAAGACTCAAGTTTCATCAGACACGGGCACACCTAGCACAACCAGGCATGCACGGGGACTGAACCCACGCTGGGCTCGGTGCTCATGGTGATGGTGACGCCACTCACCAAACACCCACAAGCGCAAAAGTCCCCTGTGGCGAAGCAATTCTGTAAAAAGGCATTCGGTACATGAAGTATATTCTGATCGAGCCAAGCGAGAGAGATACACTACAACTGAAAAAAAAAATGAAGACACAACTCAGACATATGATGGACGCCCAAGTGCGGTTGTCTGTCACGTCCAGTGTATTTTACATGCTCCAAGTGAACTAAAGAAAGAAAAATGTTTCATTGATAGCATTAGAAAATCATAAATTATATAGTCATCGTAAATTAACTCACAGTTACAAAGTAAAATGTGCCCAAAATACTGAAAGCTGAGCTAAAGTATGCACAGCTTGTTTAATTCAAATACCCAATAATGTTGTTGTTAAAGTTGTTTTTAGTGAGCTTTGAACCTCTTTTTTTAGCAACAAATATAATGTACTTATGTGAAACCTACAACTTCATGCTAAATCTGAGTCATTCTTGCTCTCCAGCGTGCCGCCTTGCTGAAAATAAAGTCAGGTGGTTTTATTTTGGTCTCAAGAAAAAATTGTCAGGGCTAGTGCCGCCTTAGCAAAGCCTCGTCTTGAGGCTTCCTTAGATAGACCGACTGAGTTACTTTCGAACAAACCAGCCAATGAATAGATTATAGAGAAACCGAATCCAGATTAGACATTTCAGTGATACGAATAGCCAACTGAGATCACCAATTAGCTGAATGATAAGGCGGTCGTAACCTGGCGACTCTATTGCCTGCACCAAAAACTTTTTTTATTGCACCAGTTGTCGAAGTACACGTAAAACACATGCACAATAAAGACAGGCATTGTACGGTGGTTCGCACAACCATCGTAGTTGACGTCCTACGACACTGTGACATGGCATGTCCTGATATCGCATTGCGGTGAGCTGGCCGACGCAAGCAGAAATGGCAACTGCATATTTTGGTCATTTCACACCAGTGTCAGCTGTATACAGTTTGAATGTTCTCGTGTTCTGCGAAGTTACTGTAAGCACCATGAGTGACAAGGAATATGTTGTGATATCACCGTCTCAACTACAAGCAAGCAGAGCACTCCAAACAACGACAATGATGCCGAGAATCGGCGCTAAAATACTGAAAGGTAGTTCATGTTTTGGTTTTACTGCATAACTGGATTGACTTCAAACTTCAGAAGGTGAATTGGAATTGCAACGGCCAGAGTTCTCTGGGGTAACAACCGCTACGAAGTCACATAAGCAGCAAGGAAGGTGTTATCTGTGCCGGGGCTCACGTTTCGTAATGACACACTCTGCCTGTTGTCAGGCGCCCGTGACTAGGTATATACCTCATGGTGCGTGAAAGAGATGTGGGTAGGTAAACACTGAGAGCCAGTCAAGCTGCACCAAAAGAGGACCTGGAAGGTTGCATGGGCTGATCCTGCTTTAACACCAGAGAGGCCTGAGGCAAGCTGGGCTGTGAGGGAAACCTCAGCAGAATGCACGAAGGGGGACCAGACAGGCCTTCCTATTGTCCGTCGCAAAAAGGGGCCTTCCTCATACTATTCAGTAGTAGGTGATAGACTTTGGGACGTAGTCTTTCCTAAAAATGAGCTTCAGTCACTTTCCACAATTCCAGGTGTAGCTTGGGGTCTCATAGAATGACAGCCCCGGCACGCTCTTGCCCACCGGTACCAGTACAAAGGCCAAAAAACAGCCCCAAGAATAAAAGAACGCACGAGAGAGTCTTATTCACATCTTCCCATTTTCTGTTTGTTAGGGGAATTGGCTCACCCTTGTGGTAATAGCTGGCAACCGTCAATTGAGCAGGCATTATCAGTATACAGGAGGCTACGCTCCATGACACCTATCCACGCATGTATCATGCAGAGGTTGGCAAACACCATCTTTTGTTAACCCGGCCTTGACCAAGACATTTAAGACCAGGTATGAAGGCGCAAGACATGTGCCCAGTCCTGTTAAATGCTTCTGGTGTAGGTTCGGATGAGCTGCTTGGGCATCAAACAACGCTGAACACGGCTTAACATATATTATGCCGTACCGCTGGAGATTTACGCAATAGTGATCATGTTTCACTCGGACACAAAGCAGATAGAAGCATCGCCCGAGACCACAGTGGAAGCCCAGTGGGAAATCTTTGGTCGGTTTGGACAGCCCAGGACACTGGTGTTTGACACTGGACCGCAGTTTAAAAGTAATGTTTTCAACATCTGAACACAACACAAAAAAGGTGTAGTGGGTACACCCCCAGGGGGTGTAAGTGCTGCCACATATACTACACCCATAAAGGTGAACAAACACATCTAAAAAAGGTGCACACATGCACCCTTTTTAAGGGTGAATATGTGCACCCTTATATATACTTTCAGCATTCAGTGGTGCAAAGATACACCCCATATTGGGGTGTGTTACTACTCTTTTCTTACACCCTCACTGTCGTTTCGGTGTGCAGGTAAACCCCAATTTAAGGTGTACAAATATTCTTTTCTCTACACCCACACAATTTCTTGGGAGTAAAGATACACCAACCAACAGGGTTTACTATTATACCGTTGTTTACACCCATCCCGGTCGTAGGGGCAGAGATACACCCGACAACAGGGTTTACTATTACACTGTCTTTTACACCCACCCCGCTCATAGGGAACATAAATACACCTTGTTAAACATAACAGCATCTCGCGACTGAAATAGAAGACCAACGAGGAAAAGGAAGATCTCGTGCCATCCAAAGCCCGGGCACGCAACCCATTTGTGTTTCACTAGACTGATCGTGCAACCGCTATGACGAGCTGTTCAGATTAAATCGCTTGTAATATCAGAGGCTGTTGGAGGAAGTTATTACAGGAACTTGATGGTGCCGAAACCCGGGAAGGCTACTTCAACGCTACAGAAAGCCAACCGAGACCTCAAGGAGCTCCTGAAGACAGCGACATGGAGCGACTACGGACCAAGCGAACCTCTCGTCGGGCCCAGACCACTCGGCGAATCCATGAGGTCAGGACAACTCTTGCAAATGACGATCACGATCTTAGTTCACTCACAACGCTTCTTCAGAGATTAACGACAAATATCGAAGAGCTGAAAATCTTAGACCGAGAGTTCGAATCCTTCGTAAGCGACTAACACCTTGCGCAAGAGTATGAAGCGTTAATGACCTACCAGGACAACTGAACGCAGGTATTTGCAATGCTGAGTCATCGAATTCAGATTCTGAAGAATCCAGGAACCCATGTGGTAGAAGTAAACAGAACTAAGGAGACGGAAAAAAACAGCAAAACGAAGGCACTCCATACTTACTCCACCAACAACACAAAAGGAGCCACATATCCTACTTCAAACGTTTCGGGGCTGGATCGCTGGCAGAAGTGGGTACAGGTACAAAAGAGGAATGATAGACGGAGGAAGCCAGCGAACTTTCACCCGAGAAGATGTTTCCAGAAGGTACAAACTGCGAATTCTCGGAGACATAAATATTTGGATCAACACCTTTGAATCCGAAGCTGCCAAAGAACAAAGACGAAAGCTTGTGGAGGTTAGACTAAACAGCCGTCCCGCAGAAGTCCCGCAGATTTGCAGCCAAATGATGGAGCTTCCTTTGTGCCACCCTTTCGTAGGAGAGCTTCAAAGTCAAGGAAAGGACTTGGCTGACCTTTGCCTTTTCGATGAAACGAAAGGGGCACTCTAAATCAGCCTATTAATCGGTGCTGACCAAGTATGGAAAATCATGAAGGGTGGCAACATCCGCGTGAGAATCAGCAGCTGACAGCGCTAAGCACTCGACTTGGTTGGACGGTGCAAGGACCAACGGAAAAACATTATTCATTGACAACAAAAAATCATGTCATGGCCTGTATCCTTAATGCACGAGTCACCACCGAAGACGAAACGAACAAATTGCTAGCGTTTTGGGACCTGGAACATCTTGGAATCACAGAGAAGGAAGACATGTCCCAGGAAACGGTGTTACAGACCTTTGAAGAGTCGAATCGTTGGACTGAAGGCAGGTATGAAGTCTCACTACCCTGGAAGCCCAACAAAAGAACCGAGCTGCAGGACAACAAGGAGCTGGCGACAGCAAGGTTAAACGGGTTGATACAAAAACCCGGAGAAATGAAAACCTGCTGAACACTTATGACAGTGTGATTCGTCAATATTTGAAAGATGAACAAGCAGAGGTGGTTCCAGATTCAAGGAAAAATAAAGGACGGCAGTACTACATGCCGCATCATGATGTAGTACGCGAGGAGGCGCTCACAACGAAGGTTAGAATTGTATTTGACGCCTCATCTCACCACCAAGGAAGTGAGAGTCTCAACGGATTTCTTGAAACGGGAGCAAAGGCATCTGACGACCTATTACAGGTTCTCCTGAGGTTCCGAGTGAATAAAATAGGGATGACAGCAGATGTTCAGAAGGAATTTCTGCAAATATCAGTAAACAAAAGAGATCGAGATGTGCTACGCTTCTTGTGGTTTGAAGAGAGGCCCACACCAACCGGTCAGTTACCACAAATCCGGGAGTGGAGGATGACCCGCGTTCCGTTTGGGACAACATCCTGTCCTTTCTTGCTGACAGCCACCCTACAGCATCATTCTCGGACAGTTCAAAACTACCCGGAGACAGCTCAGGCTCTAGCGAAATCCTTCTATGTCGACGATCTCTTGACTAGCGCCCAGAGTGAAGCAGCAGCAGTCAAGTTGTTTAACGAACCACAAGACGTCATGCAACAAGCTGGCATGAATATTCAAAAATTGGCATCCAACAGCAAGACACTGCAAAAGTTGTTTCAGAAAGGAGTCCCCCAACCAACTGATATGGCGACAGACACCAAGGTGCTTGGAATGTATTGGAATACAGAGGAGGACACTTTGAAGTTGTCGTTGATCTCGACGTCGAACTTCTTGAAAACGAATTTAAGTACAAAGCGATATGTCCTTCAAGTTGCCAATGGAATCTACGACATCATGGGATTCAGGCACGTAGCCTGGGGGGGGGGGGGGCATGGGGCCGCCCCCCCCCCCCCCGAAATCTTCCATTTTGCTGGGGCCTCCTCTCCCCCCTCCCCCTCATACAGCATTTTGTCATGGGCGCCCCCCCCCCCCCCGAAACAAAATCCTGGCTACGTGCCTGATGGGATTGCTATCACCTTTGTGGGGATTCATGTGGTCCCCTTCCCCGATGGCTGTGGTAACGGCCGCAGGTCGGAACGCTCGGCCGCATTCGCCGTGAGCTCCGACCTGTTCGTGAGGCGGAGGGCAGCCTGGCTTGGGGGGCCCTCCTCTCACTCTCTCCCGGGGGGACCTTTTTCCGTCCCCCCGCTCGGATGCGGATCACTGCTGACAAGCGAGGAGGCTTCGCCTCTTGTTTTCCCGCTTTCGGGAAGGGGCTCGTCCGGCGACCGCGAAAGAGATAGGATATGTGTCGGGGACTTCTCCGATGCTTCCCCGGTCTTGGCTCTCCGGAACCCCGCGTCTGGCAGGTAAGGACCTTTTATTACCTTGCCGGCGCGGGGGGGCATTTCGGATGGGGACATAGTAGTTCATTTTAAGAGAATTCTAATAAATGCTTTTGGACTCTGTCCTTACTCTGGTACGTGTGTCTTCTCTTCCACTATATTCGAGAGAGTGAGACAAGGTAGACGATCATTGGCACCGACGGAGGTAATTAATCGAACCGACCCGCGGTAATGTAGCCCTAAACGTCGTCTACATTGCCGCAGAGATGTGGGGACGGCGCTACTAGGTTCGACGGCTCCTTTGAGATCGCCGCCGCTGTTGAGACAACCCTTTGGTTACTCTATCAGTACCTATCTTGGTAGCTAGCAATATCCCACATAAAATGGCGCCCAACGGGGAGCCACGGCTTCCTTTATCGTGGTCGTGGCTCCTGGCCTCTAACCCTTTGTCCGGCCTCTTTGCCGACCATCCTTGCCGTTGATCGCCCCCTACCACGAGCGTCCTTGATCTCGCCACTAATGGCTGAGCGATTAATGCCGAGTCGGCAACCCGCAGTGCCACTCCTTTGAGCGAGCGCAGTGTGATTCGTACGCGCGTTCCTGTTTTGAATTAGCGCGCGTCAAGCAACATTCGTTATTGCGGGAGACCCTTTGTTCTCCATGCTTGAGGCGAACCCTTCACCTTTGTGTATTTGGGTTCCTAGCGCGCCACCAACAACTTGTCCTGAAGGGAAAATGTATATAGATGTTTCGATGTCGTCTTTGAGAACCGGGTGGACTTTTATGTCCGGCGGGGAGCGAGGCTTGGCAGAAAAGAGTAGCGAAGGATCAGCAGTGCAATCTGGGAATGTAAATATTCGCGTTTTCTTTGACTCGGAGTAGTCGCGGACACTCAGTTAGAGTCGGACGGTACGCCTGCCAATAACGTCGATAAGTAGCTGGTACTGCTACTGACGGGCTCCGGGAGCCGGGCCGTGTAACCGTCGGCGTCGAGAAGCCGTTTGCAGACTGTTGACGCGCGCGCTGTATTCACTGCTGGTATTGCAGTGGGCGCGGAGGGTTTCCCTCGGGAAAGATTTGTATCTGCTTGATGCCAACGTACTCCTGCTGCCTGTTGTTGTTTTCCAAGAACGACACTAGTTTTGCGTTCTTGGTGGTGGCGCTACGCGGTCTGTGGCGCACAGTGACAGTATCAGGGTGGACGAGTGACTCTAAGATTTTCGGAGGTTATGTGTCTCTGAAACCTGGGCGCCATGTAGCCAGAGCGCCCCTTGGCGATATCTGTCAGACTCGCGTGATCCAGGTGGAAGAGTGACTCTAAGACTCTTAGCAGTTACGTTGCTCTGAAACCTGGCCTTGCCTCAAAAAAAGGGTCCACACCGTTGTGAGCCCTTGATCGAGCCGTATCGAGTGCAAGACATGTTTTTCTGGCCTCTGTAAGCTAGCTAGCTCAAATATTTGGCGAAGCTAGCAGGTTTGAGCGTCTGAGCTGCGGCCTCTTTTGTCTTCCTCCATGGGGAGCAAGATGGCGGCTGTTTTGCTCGGGAACTTGCATCGTCCCCGCTCGCAGACGCGCATGCATAGCGGTCACAGTCGCCGCGGGCCGAAACAGCCACCCCTTGTAGCCCGGCTGCTGCCAGGGCTGCGGCGGCAAGCGCAGGGTCCCGGGCCTACCGAGCGCCGAAGCAGCGGACGGCGTCCGAGTGTTCCGCCGGGTCGTCCGTGCGCCGTGGCCCGCTGCCCCTTACAAAGAAATGTTCTTCCACCCTATAGACGTTCTGTAGAACGTCTATAGGATGTTTCCTTAGAAGGAGCATAGGGTGTCTCTAGGAATGCCATGAATGCTAATACCTTTCTATCATTCTCCTAAAGATCTCCTATAGAATATTGGCCAACGGACATCCTACGGATATTCTAGGTCTACTGACCTGCTAAAGACGTCCTATGGGAAGCCTAGGCCTATGGCAGTTCTAATACCAGATGATGTCCAGTGGTTAGTAGGATAACCATAGAAAGTTAATACAGGAAATATAGGATGTCTGTAGCATATTCTCTATAGGAGGCTCTTAGGAAGAGCGTAGGACGTCCACAGCCAAAATCCCATAGGATGCTGCTACAAAGGTAATAGAAGTCGTCCTTGGCTTCTAGGAGGACCCTAGGATGCTGATACAAAGGTAATAGAATGGTCATCATAGGCTCCTAGGAGGAGCCTAGGATGACCATAGCTATTTCTGTTAACATATTAACCACTGACAGGCAAGATCAAATTTAAGAAAATTTGCAAATTAAACCTATATAACATTTTGAGAATACCCAAAAATCAACATTTTCGAGAACCGCAGTTTTTTAAAAACGGAAGTGCCAATCTTCTAATATAAAAAGAGGTTGAACACTGGATTTGAAAAGCCTAAGATAATTCATTTCAGAAAAAGACATGGGGGGAAGAAAGAGGAGGGGGGGGGGGGGGAGAAGCTCCAACCGCTTCCATCGCGCAGAGCTGAAATAAAAAATACAAAAATAAATTAGTACAGGCATGTATTTATGTGGTAGACACGTGATTTTTAAGTAACAATATTAATAAATACGGACTGCATATTTGGCCATACATAAGAAATGAGTGGGCAGCATATATTACATAAACTTTCAAGTCATAATTAGCATTTCTGGCTTCGAGTATTTCTGAGAAACATAAATACAGTAAACTCTCAGTATCTCAGTTGCTTCATTCGAATTTTCGGATAGTTTGGAACGGGGATGAGCTCCAGGCAATCACACATACAAGTCTATGGGGGAAAATGTACGATAATTCAAAGTTTAACCTCTGGGACTGGTTAATTCGAAGGATTTTTTTAACATGCTTCAGAAGTCTGGCAACTATGAAAGCATGAAAGTCTCGAGATTATGCTGACCGAACTTTAATCAAACTGAATGGAAAGCGCCGAATAAACACGAACGAAGGAGGGGACAGAGACTTCGTCTCTGTCCCCTTCTTCGTTCTTGTTTATTCGGCGCTTTCCATTCAGTGATGTACCAACTAGCCGGTTTGTCTATTTAATCAAACCCATGCACACACCGTCGCTATTACCTACTGTGTATGCGGTCGGGAAAAAGAGGGAACAAGCGTGGCGCACAACTAAGCCACCAGGCAGCCAAGCCAATTAAACAAGCCAAGCTAGGCCAGGCCAAGCTAAGCCAAAATGGCAGCAGGCGCATGCATCACGGCATCATCGCCACAGAAAATACGAAAGCAGGCACAGCGCGCAAGACCAATAAAGCTTGGTTGGAGGCATCACCGAGCCCCATGAAATGTTTTCTTCGTCAAATACACAAAACTCTTTTTTTTTCTTTTTTTTTTTTACAAATTTTGTCAAAAAGGGTTGTGAAAACTAGATTGATGTGGTTTGTGCAGCCAAGCATAATACAGAAGACTAATAATCAAAATAAGTAAAATAAGTAACTAAAATTTACTTCTGTTACGTTTTCTTTGGTTAAGAGAATGCTGAAGGAGCCTTGAGAAAGGTTTACAACTTGCTGAGAATAGTTAGCTATGCGTCTCCATTAGTAGAGGGAAGCAAAAATCAACTTCTTCCAGGTAGCTACGAAATTTAAAAAAAAGAAATATGTATAATAATACACGATTTGAGTGTTTTTTTTTTAATCCAAAGTATGCTTAATTCGAAGCATTTCTCTGTCCCCATGAGCTTCACGCTATCGGAGCCAAGTGTAAACATAGTTCAGGCTGAATCATCAAGTCGGCTGTTTCCACACTCTACGCATATACTAGAGTGTTTCCATACTCTAGTACACACCTTTTCTACGTGGGCGCCGCCATCTTCAATTCTGGAACTTCCGGTATGCGTGAAAACATCGCTTTCTTGTCGCCTCGCCAGTAGAACGTGTTAACATTTTAATTGCAGCCGTCAGTCGTTCTTGTTATGTCCCTTCTATATTTTATTACTTGTTTCGGGTTGTTATCGCTTCTTTTTTTTTCGGAACGCATACCGGATACGGGGGAAACATAGCTGGGTGCGAGGCCAAACAAAAAAGGTGTATATGTGTGGGCTTTGTTCATAAAAAGCTTCTCCCATGCTGTCTTTATGGTGTTGATGCCTCAGCGCTCTTGCTAGTTGCTCAGGGCCGTCCTTAGTCGTGCATCCTTTTACTAGTACCAAAACTCGTATGGCAAAAAAATGAATGCCAGCAAATATGAATCCAGCATGCAGCTCCACTCACATGAATAGGGGAACTACTGCTGCTTGTGGACAGGTGGCGGCTTCTTGGAGAGGATTGATGACAGGCTGCCCTTCACCACCTTCTCCACGTCACCAAACTTCGTGCAGGTGTACGCTAGAAAGAGAAGATTGATTTTTCAAGACAGCAGTCTCGGGTCGGGTCCTGTTACGGAAATAGTGCACATTAATAATTAACAGAAACATTGCTCTTTTTGCTTGTGTTAATAGCAACATTACGCAAACCAGACTAATTATAGTATAAGGCAGTACACCTAAAAAAGGCCTTCAGAATGCTAACAACAAGCACAATGCATAGACTTGTCTTATTGAGAACGTTTCTTGGAAAACATAGAAGTGAATATACTTAGGACCTTTTTACGAAATGTAATTAAAGTTTTTGTTGTTATTCAAACTTTTCTCAACACAAACAGAAGACTGCGCAAAGATTTAGCCTAAAAGAAACTTCCAAAAATTTAAATCTAACAGTGCATGAGGAGCAGGCTGCTGATAAACCATACCCCCAAATGTAGTCTATTGAACCTTTCCTCAAAAATTCCATCAGTTGATTACGTTTCTGGTAAGATATTTAACCAAGAGCAGATGGCTGAGCTTTTAGTTTCCTTTTTGCCCAAATGCAGCTGCCTATGCTTTGGATATTTTAAACCAAAGACATCTGCTAATGCTAGTGATTTCTGAATGAAACTGAAACAATCTGCTGTGATACAGATAAACTTAAAGGTTTGCTTGCAAATCAATGAGGGTCACCTGCCATGCCCCAGTGAAAATGGTGAATTAATCTGACCACATAGGGACCTTTTAACAAGCAAATGGAATCTGGCTTTTCTGCAAGCCTCCATATACCGCCAGCACACGTCGGCCAGGATTGCAACCAGTAAACTAGGAACCAGTGGACAGGCGTCTCCTCGCAGCCACCGAGGCAGCCCAAAATGCTTAGCGTAAAGTCAACATTGTCACTCACTCATTTCTAGTGTGTTAATCTGTAGAGATGACTTTAAGATCATATAAGTTTGAAGCTTCAGCCCTATGGTTCTGGTAACTAAGGTTCTGTGTTGTTTGAAGTTTATTTTATGCCCAAAAGTTTCGGTTTGTCAGTTCATTTTTGTTAAGATTCCGAATTATTCAAAATTCCCAGTTCTAATTTTGCCATGGTCCCTATAAAAATATTTATTATTTAGACAGAAACGTTTCCTGAATTCATTACAACTCACTTTCATAGAATGATATTTCTTCAGCCAGATTTAGCATTAGCGCCCCTGCTATGTGCAATAGCGACTGTCCCACGACAAAACTCGTGAGTAGACCCCTGAATGTTCGGAAGCTCGTTTTCCCTCTACCCATTCTATCAATCCGTAATGCAGTTCCACGGGGTGGGGTGGTACAAAAGCTTGTTTCTATATTGAAATCTATTGATTCATAGCTCTCACTGTTACGAAACACATTCACCCTCTAGTCACCACAAATAATATGGAACAAAGTAGAAACTGGAACAGTGGCTTCTGTAGTGACCCAGAAATACTATGATTCGTTGTCCTGCAACCTTTGACCAGATGAACGGTAAACCCCATTTTGTCAATAGCCGGAGATTTCACAGGAAACTGAAGTGGCATCACCTCGGTACAACTGACCGTCTATGATCAAACATATTTGTAGAATACCATTTTATTTTTTTTTTTCATTGTGACTTTGAAATTTGGAGCTTATCCGATAATTTCGAATTGTCCAAACTTTTACCAGCAAGTTTCTTGTATTTATTCAAAAACTTGAAACCGAGCCGGTAACTAATACCTCAATTACAAGGGCAGTTTTCACTGTGATTACGCTGACTGCAGTTTTGAGCAGTTATACGGCAGATTAGACTGCAGGCAGCACAGTAAACACCAAAAAGGCGCTAATGTGGATTTTGGGCTTCCCTTTTTATGGCACAAACTGAATCGGACTTTCTGAGTGTCCTGAAAATGAAACAGTTACGATAATGCATGGACTTTTTCTCAATTATAAATATCAGTAACACCATATGTTCTGATGTGTGGTCACATTTTTAACGGAAAAGAGTACCATGCTTGACTGTAATTTTGAGTTTTTCTTCTAGCAGTTTGGGCTGGCTTTAATTCGGACAGAGTTTAGAATGGCGTCAACAGCGGTATCTCACCTGATCGCCAACATTAACAAAGCGCTTATTTTTCTGAAAAGCTGGGAGAGAAATTTAAAAAAAGAATCTTAGTAGCAAATACTATGGGAAGGAGCATGCCAAGGTGCCAGTGCTGCCGCTAACAGGGACAAGACCGCACTCCACGAGCGGCACCACTGATTATGTCAAAAGCAATGTAGTTGCCATGTCATCAGAAAGTTCTAGAATAGGGGTCCCCAAAGCTTTGGGTCCACGAGACAGCTTAGGGTGTCGTGCATGCACAGTTCTGCATATGTGCAGTGGCAACACCCCAAGCTGTTTGGATGCGTCCAATTTTGAAGGGTCCCTATTCTAAAAATCTCTTGTTGCCTGCACAAATATGATTCATTTTGATAATAATTTTGATCTACCATAAATACAGATGTCATAGATAGCATTCAATCCCTACAAATGGTAAAAAGAATGTTTCTAGCTGATCTACTACAATATTTAGATTATGTGATACTACACTCTGTTTGATTTCACTGGTAGTGAAATAGTCATGCAGCACATTTTCAGTTGACCTTGCTATGACCTCAGTTGGTGGTTCTGAACTGCCACTGGCCTAAATACAGTTAGAGATTTCAATAACTAGGGAAAGGTCTACGTGAAAGTTGCACACTTACCAATCACGGCGTTAACTCTCACAGGGTCCAGCCCTGGCTTCACGGGCTCGTTTTTATGTGAGTTTGATTTTTTACCAAACAGGGATTTCCCGTCCCGCTCCTCCTTGGTAAATACGATGCATAATAGCCCTCGTGCAAACGGCCCCGGAGCTGACTCCGTCAGTTCAAGCTGGAAAAGCAGGTACTGATCAACGAGCACGTTGCTCCCTATGTCCACCTTGAAAACAAAGAATAGAAGCCCATCAACATAGCTTGTTTCTATTCGTTTGAATATCACAACATAGCAACCACACATTACAAAGGTGCTAAGAAAATATTATTGACCATATGATTATTTTTAGACAATGCAGAGGAGGATACTGGGGTAGTTAGAAGTTGAATGAGGATTGAACAGGAAGAAAAGGACAGCTAGAGCACCTGTAACATTTGGTGGAAGTGGCTCGATTTGAAAACATAACATAACCCCACCCAACACCTGCACTGGCAAGTGGAGCTCTTTTTAATTCCATGGTGCCATAAATTATGTATCAACACGATTCGTCATCTTACTCAACTAGAGACAACGGTTGAGTGTCAGATTGCTCATGTCAGAAGACATTAACAACAGTCTTGCATCTGTCCAACTGCAAGAAGTTATAGGATCCTTCTTAGCTGAATTGCGAGTGGACTGTCCAATTGAAGTAAATGACACCTTCAGAACAATCCATGAGGTATGAGAGACAGCACATCCTGGTGAACATAGTACTGCAGCTGAAACTGCAAATATTAGATGGAGACACTTCCTGGTGTATACTCTAAATTCAGTTTGAAGATAGAGGTGAATTAGTGGGGCACACTGAGTAAATTAATGCAGATTGTTGGGCGAGTTGGTACTGGGTATTCAAAAACATGGTAGCACTTGATATGAGAACAAAGAAGGAGACTGTACAACACAGAGCACTGACTTACAACCGGCGTTCCTTCAACAGTGAGACCACACGCTTAACAGGCATGCACGACATCACCAGCTTGTTTTGAGGCAGCATATCTACACCCTTAGAAATACATCTCTCAACTTCTTCATCCAAGGCACACCTAGACTCCTCAGAAGAGGCCCTGTGGTTCCGGAGCGCTCAACTTTGGCTCAGTGGCAAACTTCGGGCCCAGAGCAAGTACATGTCTAGCCTCATCAGGGAGGTGCACTTTTCTTAGTCTTGACGTCGCATGTTGCCACCGGACGTTTCTTGGGAATGCCACCACGAAGACGTAACGACCACTGCCAAAGGAGCTCCATGGTCTGATCCATGATGCCAAGGAAGTCCCGCATTCGTCTGTTGTCCGAAAGTGGCTTGCTGCGGTCTCCAAGAACAGCTCAAAGTAGGCTCCTGAATGGCAACGGCAAGGATGTGACTACAGGAGCCTGCTTTGTGCTGTTCTTCGAGACCTCAGCAAGTAACTTTCGGTCAACAGACGACTGCGGGATTTCCTTGGCATCGTGGACCACAACACAGAGTTCCCTTGGCAGCAGTCGTTAGGTCTCCGTGGCGGCATTCCCAAGAAATGTCCACTGGCTACATGCGATGTCAAGACTGTGAGTTAAGTGCACCTCCCTGACAACACTAGACATGTAATGGACCTCTTCCGAGAAGCATTCTGCGCACGCGCAAGCGCCCGATGCCAAGTGGCGGAAGTCGGCACGAAAAACCGAGGAAATTCGGAAGGAGGCTGTGGACCCCCCTTTAATTACCTTAGTTGCACCCCCTTTAATTACAGCGACTATGAGGGACACTTTGAGGAGCTCAGATGTTCACGTTAAACAGGCAGCTTGCATAATAAATGACACTATAGTTTAGCGTCAGTGACAGCTATGCTGGGGCACATATTCTACCATTAAAAGGAAGCAAAGAAGTTGGCCTCTTACTGAACACCTTTCAATCAGTAGCTTGTGCATTCAAGAACTTAACGAATGCGACAGATACAGTCACCCTGAAAACCTACTACACGAGTCAAATTGATTGTTGGCCCTATCATTTCATTTCATTTCATGAAACATCTTTATTTCGCCTTTGCGACTCATTCTTGCCGTAATGCATCGGTGAAGGCTTGGCTCTTTGAAGGAATCAGGTAAACCAATTTCTTAAAGGTATCATGCTAGCATTTACAACGAAGGTACCTGAAAGTGGTGGCTTTACCGAACAAGCTCACCTGAGACCACGGGAACAAGCTTACCCGAGTAAAAATATGAAATCAAAAACTAGAAATCCCTACCTACGGCAACCATCTGCTAATGAACGGCGTCCAATTGGCACAACAGCCGATAGATGACAGCACTTTCTGTACAATAGAACAACCTTTCCCGCTCGTCCACTTTTATCCTACATCTCCACACCCACGATGGTGACAACGGTGCCATCCTGGCACATAGTAACCAAAGTGAAAACAAAGTTGGGAGCTAAGCGCACCATGAAGAACCTAAAGCAGCAGGGATAAAAGTTGCAGACAAGGAAAGAGATGTGGTAACAACCAGAGAGTGCAAAGCAGACAACATAAAGCCCAAAATAATCGTATAAAAAATTAGACAACACATCTGTGTCTAATTTTATTTTGCAGCAATGTTTTATGTTTTATTGGTAAGAATATAAAAGAACCATGCACTGACAATCGCACGAAAAAGAGTACATAGCTTCTGGCTCATAAATGCTGTCTGCTATTGCCGAGGTCGAGGGCAGCGCCCATTGTGACTCCCTGCAGTTTTATGTGGTGTAACCTGTCGGCTGTTGCGCTAATTAGACACCTTTCATTAACAGACGGTTGTTGTAGACAAAGGAATGAAGTTCGCTCAGAAAACTTTTGATACAGGAGGTCCACCATCTTCAGGCACCTGTGTTAAGGAACAGTTCCTTTAAAGGAGCTGTGCAACGGTTTCAACGTTGAAAGAATTTGTATTTTCTACTTTTGACATTGTTTATCTTGTCACAAAGGACAGAAAACACATCTCCTTCCTTCGAAATGTTCTGATTCCGCCGCGTAATCGGGGGGCAAAAATTAGAATATTTACCGACCTGCTGCCGCATGCGACAATAGCAACGTCTGGGACACACAGGAGAGTCCTGGTGAGAGGGGAGTTCCCCCTTCCCCTCTTCTCTCGTGATGGCCTGAGAGCTGGCGGGATGACGTCAAGTTCAAGGCATCTATACTTCTAGGCGAGACAGCCATTGTCACTACCTGTCAAGGTTCCTAGAAGGGCATTACAAACGAGGCTTCAGGGACATCCATCAGGTGCCCTTTGCTAATCATGCAATTCGTTTTTAAATTTATTTTCGTGTCTTTTTCAACAATAGATTGGTGTATGTGATGTGATACTGCTCCCTTGAACACTACAGACAAAGAAAGAAGTGCCAAATTTTTATTGTAGCATCCCTTTAAGAGAAGCAATATAAAGAAAATGAATTGTCTCTATGCACCACTTCTACCTAATGAAACACAATACAAGGCGACTCTCTATCAAGTGAAATAAAAATGATAGCTCTCAAAGTTTAGAAATTTGTGGCCAGCTATGATATGCCTTAACCTGACCATCACTCGATGTGCAAGAACTTCGACTCGGCACGCCGCGGCACCGGAGGCCCGTTGATTTGTGCTGCTGCTATCTCAGCTCGTGGCTGCATAGGGTGCGTACATGAGCAGTGCTCGTCACTGAAGCAAGGTTCAAGCTCTTGAGCGTACTGGCAGCCTTTCTTTTTTGTATGTTCGCCCTGCTGTGGCGGCATAGATAGCTTCCGACAAACATTGAATTAATTCATAATAGCTGCAATAGACGATTTGCTATTTTCCCAAGCGCCCCGGCCCGCGCGCGAGGAATTGTGGGAGAGACTGTCCCTCGCCTGACCGCTCTGCCTTGAGATCGCATTGCCTTGTCGCTTGCCTCCTCTTAATCCTCTGTTTTTCGATTCTATTACCTATTTTTATCTGTTCAAGTGTATTTTTTATTCCTTCTAAGTGTTCCTATTCCCTTCTGCGCGCAATATTTCTAGTATATATATAGTATTTGTGTCTTTATTTTGCCTTTTTCGACGGAAGTGCCGACGGACAACACGCCGCTTCGCGCGTCGTTCCTCGGGTGAGTATTACCGTGGCTACCGATTCCTATCGCGCTGTTAGCTATTCATTTTGGTTCAATTTGACCCGCATGCAGTCGAGAGGAGCCGTTTATTTATACCCGCGCACATGTCATAGGGGTAGGCAGAGCTCTGAATCAATGATCGCGACGCCAGAGCCGAGTGCGCTGTGATTTGGCCGCCCGCGCTCGCTCCGTTGGCTCGCACTGTTGCGTATGCCTTTGAGTGCCGCTTACTTGACCAAGATACAGCACGCCGCTTTGTCGCCGCGAATCATTTGTCCGAATGCCTGAAAAACACCGTTCGGCATATCCAACGCTGCGGCACCTGACAACTGCACGCAGCGGCGCGCAGTGGTCAGCACTTGAAAAAGGGTGTTTGCAACTGACAACCGCTTAGCAGATAGATTAATAAGAACGCATACCATAAGCGCATACAAGCCGCGACGTTGGGCCACCGGCGCTTGCGAAGGGCTCGCGCCGCAACGCGCAGTTGTCAGGCGCCGCAGCGTTCATATGCCACAGCTTCGCAAACATTCGGACAAATGGCTCGCGGCCACAAAACGGCGTGCTGTATCCTGGTCAAGTAAGCGGCACTCGAAGGCATACTCAACAGTGCGGGTGAACGGAGCGAGTGCGGGGCGGCGGCCAAATCACAGCGCACTCGGCTCTCGCGGCGCGATTGTTGATTCAAAGCTCTGCCCACCCCTATGACATGTGCGCGGGTATTCATAAACGGCTCCTCTCAACTGCACGCGGGTCAAATTGAACCAGAATGAACAGCTAACAGCGCGATATGAATCGGTTGCAACAGTATACTCGCCCGGGGAACGACGTGCGAAGTGGCGTGTTGTCCTGTCGGCACTCCCGTCGAAAAAGGCAAAATAAAGATACAAATACTATATATATATATACAAGAAATATTGCGTGCAGAAGAGAGTGGAAACACTTAGAAGCGATAAAAAATACACTGCAATAGATAAAAATAGGTAATGGGATCGAAACACAGAGGATTAAGAGGAGGCAAGCGACAAGGCAATGCGATCTCAAGGCAGAGCGGCCAGGGACAATCCCTCCCACAATTCCTCGCGCGCGGGCCGGGGCGCTTAAGGGATTTCGCAAAAGGTCTATAGCATTGGGTCAGCGATTTGGCTGTGCAATCCACGGTTGTGCAGGCAGTCGATAAGTGGGGTGTTGTGATCGGATGCAGGCTGGCGCTCCCACACAGCATAAGGGCTGATGAAGTATGTATAATTGTATACACACTTAATGCAGTTGCACTTAAAAGGTTTTGTATAGACTCAGTCACTTCTCACCTACGGTGGCCTCATCACAGCGCAGCTTTAATTCTGTTGAGGGAGACGAAGTCAGATTCTTTAAACAAAAGCCCCTGTCCTGCTCTACTAAAAAACGTGGCATGCTTTAAAAACAAATATTGTGGTAGGAAATGTCTAATTGTGTCCAATTACCAAGAATTACCTTGATGTTCAAAGCATGCTATTAATGCTACCCCAACAACTCAAGCAAAAAAAAAAAAAAGGTTGTTGGCGCATTTAAGCTTGTGAATGGCCTAGTGATTGCGCACCACTCGTGCAATCCCCAGGAGAGCGCCTCCAGCGCTCCGGCGCGCTATCATAGCGCTCACATATTAAGCAATGGTCAAGGCATATAAAAATTGACCGCAAATCCTAGTTCCCTGCCTTACTGTACATGCATGTACCGAAAACCATGCGCTCCGTTGTTTGAATTTCAATGTATCGGGACAGTACCTGCGACCCAGTGCACACACTACGGCACATGAAAACCGATTAGGGATTTCGTAATTCATACCAAGCATAGATTCCGCCCGAGCGAGCTTCTCCTCACGTATGACCAGTTCCCCCTGAAGCCTTGGAATTTCAGCTTCCAGCTTGGTCACCTCCTTCCGCAACTGATCGTTTTCCTGATCATGACTGCAGCACTGCGTCCTGGAAAACAATAATTTATTTTAAACTTCAACCCCTTGCCTTGGATATATAATTTACAAAATATTGTACCTGAAAAATTGAAATATAAAAATATAAACAGGCAAAAAAAAAGGTTTGAACAGTTCTTTGAAGTGCAGGGGCCTAATTCATACATTTCAATTCTAAGTGCAACCTGGAAAAACGTCAACCAGGTGATGGTTCCAATCGTTCCAACCGTTCATTCCGACCAGAGCTTGGCATCCTGACATCCCCGCAAGTTCTCATCTCCTCCTCTCTCTCAGTGCCTCGGCATACAGCAACAGTCTGCTCTCACAGTAATCGGGAACTTGCGATACACCATAAGTTCTTTTTCCCCTACAATATCATTGGTTTCTTGCTGTCACTTAGTTCGTTAGTGAATACCAATTTCTTCACTTCTTACGATCTGCATAATTTACTAACTTCTTAGCTAAGAAGCTCTTCATGAATCTGGCCTCTGGTACCTATTTTAAGGGGCCCTGCAAGGATTTTTTTACTGATTTTTAATTTGCACCGAACCTGAGCGCACTGAACGTAGTAACTTAATGAAACTTTCTTTTCTCGAATTTTGCTGTATTTTAAAAGTTATAGGCAAATTAAAATTACAAAAACAAGCAAAAAATAACCTCCTTCATTACGTCCTTGGTTACTTGAGTGGCCGTGAACGAGAGGAGGGGTAGTGAGCTCAGCGAGCGGTCGCGGCTACCGCACTCCGTGTCGACGGCTCGAGAGGGCGCCACTAAAGCATGTTCTTGCTAGGCTGTATGAAGCGGGCAGCCAGGGCAGTTCGCATTGCATTTGCTGCACGATTAGACACTAATTCGGCATGACACTTCATTGGCCACAAACGACAGCAAATACGGGGTAAAGATCACTCAGAATGGGAGCCACTTTGCGTTGCCATACCGCCAAAGGGTCAAACCGCAAACGAAAGATGCTCGCCGAAGGCCTTCGGAACGCTCGGAACCGGTCGGATCCTCGAGCGCAGCGCTGCCGCATACATCCGGGACCTTTCTACGCTTGCGAGTCGTCGGTGCTTGATCCCACTACACCTTTCAAGTATGCGCCGCCTTTTCCACCGCTTGGTGGCGGGTATGTCGACGGGTCATTTCTTGTTTCCATACTTTCTTAACTGCATTTGTTTCTTTTCTGATCTAAAATAGTGAACAAATAGTAACGGGGAGAATACTGTATGGTGGTTAAGGGCAAGCAAAGCAAATTTGACTGAAGTGTTGAAACAGTATGAGGTTAGTCTGCCTTTGAGGTAGAGGTCCGCATGAGTCAATATTACTTGATGGAAGAAATTATTGTATGACGGTGGCACCGCCCGCGATAGAAACAACCACAACTCTGCTGGTGCTGTAAAAGAGTTGGAGAGGAGAGACCGCAGTGGCAAAAACACATATGTTTCTAACATCTGAGTTGTCCCCCATTGTGATCACCCCTCTCACAACCTTCGCAAGCAGATTGTGCAAAATATTTGTGTTAAAAATAATTCAGGACCGGCTTGGTCCGCATTGACACACCTTGTAGACATAAATGTAAGGCCCGAGCCAGTTACGATTGCAATTACGAAGCTCGAGCCCGGCCCGCAGGTCGGGCCGGCTTGTACCTTTGCAGACCTCTACTTCAAGTATATCAACAATGTTTCATGCTGTAGAGGCCAGTGAAGTATTACTGATAGTCTGGGGATTTTTAAAGTGCATCTTTAAATAATGATAAACAACCACACACACATACAAACATACAAGAGGATAAATATTTTAGTTTGCTTTATGATACAATTTACTTCTAGACTTCAAAAGCACAAGTAAACCTGATAAAACACAACTCAACTTTAAAAAAAAAATGCAAGTACTGCTACCTAATAATTTTTATGTTTCTAATCCTATGTACCTTTTTTGGATGCATTTCTTCGTAAGTGGCAGCCAACCTGTTTCGTCTCTTTTCCATCGGCGATTATGAACCTAGATTATGCAAAAAATATATCAAACAACACTTTATAATGTATTATCAAATGCCTTGATTTTTTAGTTGGCTGCAATACCAAATATGGTATTGCACCCAAGACAACATAATAGTGATATTGTGACTCGGATACGTTGGAGGTGTTCTCAGCAACCAAACCGACAGCAACAACAAAGCTACCAGGACAACTGTTTGCAGTACAGAATCGGGCAAGCAATGCAAGAGGTAGCTTCGTGAGGCAATCATGAGTCGCAGTTGACCCAGTGTCCCAGTTGTTGCTGTCATTTTGGTTGCTGTAAATGCAACTGACACAAATGGGTGAGCCAGCCTTAAAGCCCCATGTTGGTGTGAACACAGATTTGGTAGGCGTGCAATTCAAAGTGTTTCATCGTGCAAACAGAAATATGCAGTGGTCCAGATACTTTGCTTTAATTTTTCTATAAGGCATAGGCCTAACCTGGTTTCAACTTGGGGCACCTTCGCCTTGCAAATAGCGAGCGCTCGCAGATTTGTGACTCTGAGCATCCAGTCTCAACGGCAGAGCGACTGCTCTCAGGGGCACACAATGCGGCAGAGGAGCTGCTTGCTGGCAGCACCGCTGTTCTCACACGGGGGAGTAATGAAGAGAAAACAACTGGAGAGTGCCGGCTGTTCTCTCCACCACTCCCACTTCCCAATGCCTTGCCATCTCCGCATACAGGTCGAAAAGCGCCGTGCTAGGCGAGCAGAGCTTACATAGACTGCCGTAGCTTATAAGGCAACATGTAACCTTTCCAAGGAACAAGCATACCCCCCAGTAAGCATGGCACTTTTTGCAAGTCTTGTTAAAGGGATGGTGAACCGAAATTTGGATTTCAGAAAACAATGCAGGAGCTGTAGGCGGGACGCTACAATCCCTAGAACACTACTCGTAAGGCGATATCTCGAATCGATGGCCGTATTTTTGGAAAAAAAAGAGGTCGAAAGGCAGACGAGGTGCGTGACGTCAAGATATCTCGTTTTCTCCTCTCTTCGTTTCGCTCCCTCAAGACGACGAGGCGGAGAAAACGCGAGGCCGTTCCCTCTCCTTCTTGGAGAAACAAGACGTAAACATATCTGTCAAATGCGCCTCCTTTTTTTTGAAAAATACGGTTATCCGTTCGATATATCGTTGTATGAGTGATGTTTTGATGTTTGTAGCATCCTGTTGCACGCTTTTGCCGCCGTGCTTTGTGGAATCCAGATTTCGGTTCAGCATCCCTCTAACACCGGCTGTTTGGCGAAAACGTTGATGCCTCGGTACCGCATCGTATCGCTTTGCTGACCTGTGTGCAC
>JABSTQ010003269.1:0-12475 GCA_013358835.2 Ixodes persulcatus
CAGTCTTCACAGAAGATAATTGTATGTGCGGATGATCTTCAGGCTCTATAACACCTATCGCATCCACACACAAACAAAGGAAAAGCAAACAAAACGGCGATTTCGTCATTTTGTTTTATTGTAACATTGTGTGTGCATGAATGATTTGTTCCTTTTTTATTTATTATTTATTTATATATATAATATTATAATATAATATAATATATCTATATATAATGGCCACTCCTGCTGCATGCCTAGATAGGGGCGCTTGACCGTATCAGGGTACATAAAAAAATTATATGGCATACCAGGCGAACCCCACATTCCATCAAATCAAACCGAAAAAAAAAAATTGAGCAGTTTGCTCAATTTGGGCTGCGACAAGTGACAGCCAAGTCGTTGAGCATCGGCGTTGCGTTCAGGCACTGTGACAAAAGCATGCGGAACAAAATAGACACGTTTTGTTCCATTTTGTTTCAAACGTTTTTTTTTTTTTTTTTTTTTGTTCCGGAGCGTTTGCGAGTGCGTCTCCCGGCACGACCGTTTGGTATTGACAGTGCTACAACCGTAATTTTGTAAAATTATTTTTTGATTGCGTGTGCAGTGGGCATTGGGTATTACAAGAACCCTCGTAAACATTGGGTAGTACAAAAAAAAAAAAAATTTAAAGCGGGTTTTTAACGCTGTGGCGTAGCTCAGTGGTAAGTCTCCCGCTTCGCACGCAGCGGACGCAGGTTTGGTTCCCGCGGGCAGCACGCGATCTTTTTTGAGGATTTGCCACGTCGACGGCGGACGCCATGCATCGCTAACTACAACAACGGACGTCATCATTTCCAGCGTTGGGAAGCGCTCATAACAGCTATCGCCGTAAAAAAAAAAAAAAGGGGGGGGGGGGGGGGGGATCAAAGGCGACCGTCAAGCCCGCTGCCGAGCGTCAAAGACCGAGGAGGGCCAGTCCCGTTCGTTGCAGCACGAAGCACAAGAGAGGAGGAAGTGTGCCCGGCATGGCACGCACACCGACGACCTTGCTTCCCTCTTCCTTCAAAGACGTCCTCCCTCCCACCCAATCGGCAGCAACCTGATGCCACATCTCGTTTGCACGCGGACACCCACGCCGGCCTGCCGCCTCCTCCCCGGCGGGCTACAAAATACTCCTCACTTCCTCGGCAGGTCTCCGCTCATCCAGTGCGGCGGGAGCTACGAGCTCGCCGCGATCTGACCCCGCTATCGACACGTGCAGTGAGAGACAAACCTATGAGCCCCTACACCCACGATTGCCTCCATTTCCAACTACATCGCCAACAATAACAGCAGGCGGGCCTGCGAGTCCATACGCACCGCACCGTCGCCTCTTTTCCTTTTCCACCAACATAGCACTAACATCATCTAAGCGTGATCACGTGACGAAAGATCTCCACGCTTTTGCGGACCTGCGCATAATTGCATATTATTTTACTGCGCAATAAAAGTTGTTATTATTATCGTTACTGACTTCACTTTCCTGCTGAACACGTCGACATGTCAATCACGGCGCACAATAGGAGGATCCGAACAGCGACAATGAGCAAGTGCAGCGTCCTGTCCTTAATGTCTGTGAAAATCGGGATGTGTGTATGTTTATACAGCCTAGAACTTGGTCTGCCCCAACGGGCGACGAGTCTCCCAGCTGTAGATGAGCAATTTAGCCAGCGCGGCACCACCGCTAGCCTGGGGTCTTTAAACATGCACCGCGCAGTCGTGAATACACGACCGCACACCGGTGCGATGCTCATCCAGATCGAAACGGGCAAGGGTGGGGATTGAACCCGGAATCCCTGGGTTCTGCAGCGCGAGCTTTCGCTCCATGTGCTCCAAGCTGGTGCGCGCTAGCCCACTCAGCCACTGGCGACGTGCCCGATCGAAAGCGTCGCTGTGGTCGGCCTTCCACGATTGGCCGACTGCTCAAAGGATTTCTCATCGATGGGAATAAGAGGAATGGAAGAACTTAACTTTTGAGGATGTTTGGCAGTGTCGCTTTGAGAAGGCAATGCTTTTAAGCTTCCACCTTACAAGCTTCATTACAATGAAAACACCATCGAACTTCTTGTTCTCAAGGTAATGACGTCAAGAGAGGGAACCATAGGCATACGCCACCAAACATCCTCTGCTGCCGTTAAAGGGGGTACTCCAGTTTTTTTCATTGTCTCCGATTTGCTTGAAATTTTGCTAAACTTCCCAACAAACGTCGCTAAAATAGTATCCCAAATATAAGGACAAAAGCTTGTCTCTTCGCGAAGTTATTGAATTTCCAGTTTTGCTCCACACCGTGTTTTTTAGAGTGAAAGTTTCTACTGGCAACAACGAAAAAGTGACGTCAGTGGAAGGCAGGGGTTCACTCTTTGGGCGGTAGAATTTGTTCCTAACTGATTCGAAGCTATTTCATGGTGTCAAATGAATGCTGAGGAAGCTCGCTTCAGTACCCGCGCTCCAGCAATGAACAAATGATTGGCATATTCTATTTTTTCGACTGATTGCTCGACTGGCAAGCCTGCCTGCCACTGACGTCAAGGCACTGAAAAGTGCGGGTATATTTGAATGTTGCTTTTTGCATCATTTTCATTTGCCGATTTCTCAATAACTATTATGAATTTCGCGATACTAAATAGCGTACCAGAAAGGGTAAAGGCCGAGGAGTCAGATAATATAGTTAGTTGAGGTAGCTCAAAAAATCTGTGGAGTACCCCTTTAATAGTGTGCGCTCTGAGGGACAGCTAAAGACCCCTTCATGTCTTAAAAGTGGCCCAAAGTGCGTCAATGCACGAGGCACGTGCAGCCTTGGGAAGATCATGGCGGCACCTGCAGCGCAGCCCTAAGCTACAATTCAGATGCCATGTTCTTCCCAGAAGTGGCGCGCGGCACGTGTCTCGAGCATTTCCACAACAATGAATGGCGCCACTTTTCCCAATATACAGGGGCTTTAGGTCCAGCCAGAGCCGTGTATTGGGAGAGTTTGGCCAATAGGCGGAGCAAAGGCCGCCGCCAGCGCCGAATATTCCCCCCACGCTTAGAGCGTAAACTAAATTTGTGACACAGCGTCGACCAATCAGGAGACCTCTACTCCATCTCACAAATGTCTGCAGTGAAGACAAAGGCACAGGCGCGTGAGCCTAGCTCAGCGAAACGCTTTTGTTTGTACGAGACCTCGTGCATAGGAGACACTTTCCAAAGCCACGCGCTTGTGCCCATGCCTTTGTCTGCACTGCTAGAACAGCGTCCTGAGACTGGCTGAAAGAAAGCAGTGCAAAGGGTGGGGTGCGCGAGCGTCTTGAGACGCGGAGTTCCGCTCGGCACGGCTCAAATTATACTTCGTTTCACTTTATCTGCGAGCGAAGCCAAAGCTAGAAGCGCGAGACCAGCGCTTTTTGCATTTCTCCCCAGCTCGCGCGCTCGAGCAAAGCCTGAACGCACGGAGCTTCCGTGCTCGCGCTTCCAGTTTTGCCTTCGCTCGCACATAACGTGAAACGAAGTATAGGAAGTATTCACTGGCGGCCATAGCTGTGTGCACGACTGCTGAGCGCGTGCTGATGGCGAGCTTCCACAGTTCTTTTGTAACGTGCGATCCGCACCCTCAAGATTGCCGGTCTTAGCAGCCTATTAATGTGGGCTCGTTCAGAGCATGCGCTCTAGACATCACCCACAAATATGGCACCCAGTGAATACTCCTTATAGTCGTGTCACAAATTTAGAGCACACGACCACCGCTAGGGGCTGTTTCGCAGCCTGTGGTTGGCCCCGAGATGCTCGCCTATGCAAAACAATGTATGGCCAAACTCTCTCAATATACGGCTCTGGGTCCAGCCAGAGCCGTTTATTGAGAGAGTTTGGCCATACACTAGTTTGAATAGGCGAGCATCTCGGGGCCAACCACAGGCCGCGAAACAGCCCCTAGCGGTGGTCGCGTGCTCTAAATTTGTGCCACGACTATACTTCGTTTCACCCAGAGCCGTTTATTGAGAGAGTTTGGCCATACATTGGTTTGAATAAGCGAGCATCTCGGGCCAACCACAGGGCGCGAAACAGCCCCTAGCGGTGGTCGCGTGCTCTACATTTGTGCCACGACTATACTTCGTTTCACCTTATGCGCGAGCAAAGGCAAAACTGGAAGCGCGAGCACGGAAGCTCCGTGCGTTCAGGCTTTGCTCGAGCGCGCGAGCTGGGGAGAAATGCAAAAAGCGCTGGTCTCGCGCTTCTAGCTTTGGCTTCGCTCGCAGGTAAAGTGAAACGAAGTATAATTTGAGCCGTGCCGAGCGGAACTCCGCGTCTCAAGACGCTCGCGCACCCCAGAGCCGTATATTAGGAGAGTTTGGACAATAGGCGGAGCAAAGGCCGCCGCCAGCGCCGAATATTCCCCCCACACTTAGAGCGTAAACTAAATTTGTGACACAGCGTCGACCAATCAGGAGACCTCTACTCCATCTCACAAATGTCGACAGTGAAGACAAAGGCACAGGCGCGTGAGCCTAGCTCAGCGAAACGCTATTGTTTGTACGAGACCTCGTGCATAGGAGGCACTTTCCAAAGCCACGCGCTCGTGCCCATGCCTTTGTCTACACTGCTAGAACAGCGTCCTGAGACTGGCTGAAAGAAAGCAGTGCAAAGGGTGGGGTGCGCGAGCGTCTTGAGACGCGGAGTTCCGCTCGGCACGGCTCAAATTATACTTCGTTTCACTTTACCTGCCAGCGAAGCCAAAGCTAGAAGCGCGAGACCAGCGCTTTTTGCATTTCTCCCCAGCTCGCGCGCTCGAGCAAAGCCTGAACGCACGGAGCTTCCGTGCTCGCGCTTCCAGTTTTGCCTTCGCTCGCACATAAGGTGAAACGAAGTATAGTCGCGGCACAAATTTAGAGCACGCGACCACCGCTAGGGGCTGTTTCGCGGCCTGTGGTTGGCCCGAGATGCTCGCCTATTCAAACCAATGTATGGCCAAACTCTCTCAATAAACGGCTCTGGCGCACCCCACCCTTTGCACTGCTTTCTTTCAGCCAGTCTCAGGACGCTGTTGTAGCAGTGCAGACAAAGGCATGGGCACGAGCGCGTGGCTTTGGAAAGTGCCTCCTATGCACGAGGTCTCGTACAAACAATAGCGTTTCGCTGAGCTAGGCTCACGCGCCTGTGTCTTTGTCTTCACTGTCGACATTTGTGAGATGGAGTAGAGGTCACCTGATTGGTCGACGCTGTGTCACAAATTTAGTTTACGCTCTAAGCGTGGGGGGAATATTCGGCGCTGGCGGCGGCCTTTGCTCCGCCTATTGTCCAAACCACGGTCGTGGTCCAAACTCTCCTAATATACGGCTCTGGTTTTACCTTATGTGCGAGCGAAGGCAAAACTGGAAGCGCGAGCACGGAAGCTCCGTGCGTTCAGGCTTTGCTCGAGCGCGCGAGCTGGGGAGAAATGCAAAAAGCGCTGGTCTCGCACTTCTAGCTTTGGCTTCGCTCGCAGGTAAAGTGAAACGAAGTATAATTTGAGCCGTGCCGAGCGGAACTCCGCGTCTCAAGACGCTCGCGCAGCCCACCCTTTGCACTGCTTTCTTTCAGCCAGTCTCAGGACGCTGTTCTAGCAGTGCAGACAAAGGCATGGGCACGAGCGCGCGGCTTTGGAAAGTGCCTCCTATGCACGAGGTCTCGTACAAACAAAAGCGTTTCGCTGAGCTAGGCTCACGCGCCTGAGCCTTTGTCTTCACTATCGACATTTGTGAAATGGAGTAGAGGTCTCCTGATTGGTCGACGCTGTGTCACAAATTTAGTTTACGCTTTAAGCGTGGGGGGAATATTCGGCGCTGCGGCGGCCTTTGCTCCGCCTATTGTCCAAACTCTCCTAATATACGGCTCTGGGTCCAGCGAACTCACAGCGCACCCTAGCTTGGTACAAACGCTATCATCATCATCATCCCTCAGGGGTACACTTTCGGTTTCGCCCGCAAACTGAAAAATTCATATTGTAACATAAATATTGGGCAAACAGTTCTTTTCTTCTCAACGACCTTTCATTTCCTAGCCAGGTAAGAAAAAAAAATGTTTTCCCCTCTGCTTGGCGTTTTTTTTTAACGAGTTTTAGTAAATAGGTCCGATAATTCGATACCCGATAATAACGACACCGTGTATGTGCAAAGTCGCTGGGGGACTACCAAGTACGGAAAACGTCTACTAAAACCACTGATCTCTACTAGGGGGACGGATGGCGCATTGAGCAAACAGGTATGAAGCCACCGGAAGTAAGCGGCTTGTCCCGGAAGCGAGCACTTGACAGGCTCTTCGACTCTTCCGGGTGCTGGTCTGAACAGCGTTCAGGGCGCTGGATTTTTTTTCATCTCAAGAGAGCCTGCTTGTTGCGCAGTAACAACGTATGCAGACCCGAAAAGTCTCCTGGGAAGCCCATGGATGTGAAAATTGTAAAGACTCTTGTTGATCAAGTGCGCATATGTCTCACTGTTCAAATACCTTATTACCGTGATTTAATTCAAAACGGGATTTTTAAAACCCACTCAAAGACACAAGAAAGCATAAACCAAAACACTGACTGAATGCACACGGAATCCCAGCAAAGTCCTACTTCCGCGACAGGCATCGAACTTCCGGTGGCTTCACCCGAGCCAGGCTCGGAGAGCAGCTATGCTTCATCCAGTCCCTACAGTAGAGACCAGTGACTAAAACTCCCCATTAAACGGTGCTGCGTGGATGGACTCGCAAACCGAATGATGCGTTAGACTTTCTATTAAAAAAAAAAAAAAGAGTTCTGGGGCAGCGTCTCCCACTTATTTGGCAGGGCGAATGCTGGAGAGGAGGGCTGTGCCTTGACACTCCATAGAGCGAAAAATTCGCAACTTTCAGCGATGGTGGTACCGCGGTGTGAGAATCTCGCTCCCTAGCTCCTGGATGATTGGCTTCATAATAAATGGGCTTTGCTACACGTTTTTGGCGTGAAATAATAACGTATCGCTCTAATACTACTCGTACATAGCAAAACTAGCATTACTTACGCGTCGGAGACCCAACCTCGTCTTGTTGTTTTATGACGATCATCCAGATGACAGCCATTTTGATAGGCACCAGTGCGCCCCCTATAGGTCGTGAAAGTTGCGAATACGTCCGCTAGTTAAGTGAGGCTCGTGAAAGGCTTTCGAATAAACATTTTGCTGGGGATCGACAACGCCCACCGGGTCCTGGGACCAAAGACCATTGCTGATACGATCTCGAGCTCTCGCACATAAATGTCGATCAACTTTTTGCTCCGGGCACGCTGCGTTCACCAAAATTTGGGCGATCGACGAGACACGAGGCAAATAAAAAAGTGGGCGTGAAACAAACAGGGCGCGGATTCGTCGAGCTTTGATGCCGCCACGATGACGAGCACATCCGAAACGTCGTAGACGTCGACGACCCGGGAGGAAACTCGTTTCTCATTCTTCCCCCTCTTTATAGCGTCCCCTCTCACTCTCGGGGCAGCAAACATGAAGAGCCCCGTGTTGGCACAGCCAAGGCGCATCACAGCCACGGCGGCACAGTACCACATCACTGTGGGGGGTGGAACGCCGGAGACCCTCCTCGCCCGCAACAAAGGTAGAGGGGGAGAGACAAAGAGAGTGCCGCTGACCCTGAAATTCCGACACCGCCACCCCCGTCGGGTTGCCAATAGCGACGCCTCGCCCTTGCCACCACCCCTCCCCCAAAACGACCACAAAAA
This sequence comes from Ixodes persulcatus, assembly GCA_013358835.2. Taxonomy (NCBI): domain Eukaryota; kingdom Metazoa; phylum Arthropoda; class Arachnida; order Ixodida; family Ixodidae; genus Ixodes; species Ixodes persulcatus. The sequence goes on from JABSTQ010003269.1 coordinate 7,700, forward strand.
AAAAAAAAAAAAAAAGTATATCGCGACCCGAACCGCTCGAACGGAGAGGAGAAAAGATGGGAAAGAACGAAGGCAAGAAAAAGGCCGGTAAGAGGAGGGGAAAAAGGAAGTCAACGACCCAGCCCTCCTCCTCCGCCCGTTCTGCCGGCAGCGGGCGGGTAGGCAGGCAAGCAGCGTGCCATGTGCGATTCACGGGTCACGTGGCGATACTCATGTCGTGCCACACGACCCGACTGCTTCCTTTCTCAACTGCCCGCTGGATGGGAGTTCGTCGCTGCGGCAGAGCGTGCTTGGCCGCTTTCGGACAGCTAAAACGCGTCTGGAATTGAAAACCACCTTCTGGTTGTTGTTCCTGTTTTCTTTTTTTTTTCTTCTTTTTTGTCAGGGGCAGTTAGTTAGCCTAATGGGGCATTGGATTTTGTACAGATCGTGCTGTCTAGCCCTACCCCTGCTCGTTTCGATCAGGATGAGCATCGTACCGGCGTGTCGATCCTGTATCAATAGTGATTAATGCGCGTTAAAGACACCAGGCTAGCGGTTGTACCGCACTTCCTCACCTACAGTGTCGCCATGTTCTGGCAGACTAAACTCCCGCTGCATAAACAACCGACTTTTTCTTATTATGGAACTCTGTACCTCAATTTTTAGCGCCAGTTAAATATCCCTCGAACAGCTTCTTCCGGCGCTAACGATTTCATTCGAAGAGACGCACAGACCCTAATGTTAGCCTGAAACCTGACGGATCTTCGTAATTTATTTTTCTACGCGCCTACTCTCCGACCCCCCTCTTGTTGTTGCGCAAAGGGCACCCCCTGTGAAATATACTTGCGGGTCAAAAACTGCACTAGCGGGATAGCTTCTCGAGAAAAGTAGGGAGGGTATGTGCGCATATCGCGTAAGGCACTGGTCGTCCGCCCAGCCGGTCGCTTCTTGCTTCGGCTCTTTTAAACGATGTATATTTTCAGCCCTCATTTTTTTTTTTTTTTTTTTAAGGGGCGATTTGGGTAACAGGCGGACATGTTTTTACGTACAATTGCACATTGTCGCGGGACACAAATCGGCGGAATGCCAGTGTTTCCAAGCAACAGAAATCTCGACCATTTCCGGATTTTTTTTATTTTTTTTTATTTAGATTTTGCAGCCTCCGTTATGGTGCGTTTTCGGGAATTCGCAGGCGGATCCGCTCCGGTGGCGAGAAGATTTTGGAGTCGAGAGGCGAAATCCGCTCTTCGCTGGTAGAAAGTCTAAATCGTTCTGGGACCCATATCCGGGTTTTCCGACGACGACGAGTCCATTTCGTCACCCGGCTCCAAAATCCGCTCGCCGCCGGCGCGGATCCTCCAGCGAAACCGCAAGTGTAGACAACGTAAACTCACCATTGGCCTGTTGGCTTCAGGCTGGCTCCCCAAGTAACACTCACAAAACTATTGGGAGTTTTCGTAGACCGCGTTTCCCCCTCGGCTAAGCATTCCGCAACGAAGAAGGCGCTACTGCGCCTGCGCGCCGATAGCCTTGACTGTAGAGTTCCGGATATCGTAGCGGGTTGCGGAGGGCGTTGCGGGACGGCGAAAACCATCTACAAAAACTCCCTATTATCTACCTAGACGCGATATTTCCGACGTCAAAAATAAAAACAGGAAACAAGCTGTAATGGGAGCTTGATCTCCCATTACATCCAAAAAGTATAACACAGACGCATTATTCATTTTTGAAGTCCACCGGGAAAAGGAAATGAGATCCAAAGGAAATAAAGCATGCGTGAAGTTAAGAAGCGTCACTGCAAACACTGCGATTGCTTCCTTGTCCGTACTTCAGAGAAGGCTTACTGTACAGCTTCTATCATTCTTTGAAATCTCCAAAGGGTAGTTGTTTTAAATTGATTTCGATTATAAGAAATTTCCTAGGCTGTTATAGTGCGCAGCAGTGCGGGAGAAAACATGTGCAATTGGTAGTCCTTAAAGGGCCCATGAAACGAAGTTTGGCTGCAATAAATCAATTTATATTGCTATTTTACTAATAGCACATCGTTCAGTGATCCAAAAGAAAAAAGGTAGAAGGTCAAAAGCCTGACTTTCGGTACGAAAATTTGAAAACACAGCGGACTATTTCGTACCTCCTTCCCTTCGTAAGCTGGCTGCCTTTTCTCTGTGATACATCCGCGGACCCCGCAGCGCGTCATCGGGCCCCCGCAGCGCGTCATCGGGCCCCCGCAGCGCGTCACCGGGCCCAAACGAACGTCACACGACACCGGAGCTCACTTATTCCCTTCATCCCTAAGCTGACATTGTGGTGGAAGCTACGCGCTTGCCGGACCAATCAGCCACCCCCCTTTCATCACCTGACCTCATTCTCTGCGAGTGGGTATGCGCGAGAGAGCGTGATCACATGGTAAAAGTGTGGCTGGCCCAAGGAGCACGTAGCTTCCACAGCACTGTCAGCTTCGGGGTGAACGGGGTGGGGAAAGCAACTTTTGTCTGAATTTTGAGCGACGGCTAATCTTCTAGGGGGAGAATGGATGTGTCCGGATTAGACAAACGAGAGTCCGACCAAGAGGGGACTCCCCCTTTCCGTCTTCTTGAACTGTTTGGTAGAATGCGCGATTTATGAGTTGAGGAGGAAAGCTAAACAGGAAAAAGTTGGAAAAGCGTTTCATGACTCCTTTAAAACTTTTCTAAAGCGTCGCCCCCCCCCCCCCCCCCCCTCTTTATTTAAGAGAGTTCTGGATCCGTGAGGTCGGTTCGCCACATTATGGACACTGGATCACGCTGTAGACGAGAAATTTAGCCGGTGCACCGCTAGCCTGCTCACTATTCGCACAGTGAGAGAAAAGGGCAGCCAGCTTTCACTCGACCCCCTCGTCATTTTAAGACGCACGCACCGCTCTCGACTCCTCCTCCCCCCCAGTTTCTGACCGTATATCCTCCTCGGTGAATCGTCGGCACGGACCCAGCAGAGCCGAGCCCCACACCAAGTCTCTCGGCTCCACACGGCCCGCCCGCCATAGCCGCGTGTTCCCATTCAAGCTGCGCCGTTCGAAGCGGAAGCCACAACAAAGGCAACACACACACAACGATCGACCGCTCTCCCCCATTCATCGCTGCTGCGAGCCCAGAGGCGACGGGGGCCTCGACGTTGCCGCTTCGGACGGACAAAAAAAAAAACGAATAAAGAAAAAGGACGGCGTCAAAGGACGGCCCGCTCCACGAGGCGACATCTCCCGGCGCCGAAACAGGTTTGGCCTTTTTTTTTTTTTTTTTTTCTGCCCCGAGCTGCCAATTATTATTATTGTCGAAGCCGCGACGACGAGGAGACAAAAGCGACGGAACGACCGTGTCTTTGGGATCTTCGAAAACATCGGTGCGTCGGTCAACAGCGTACCACCGAGACCGGTTTTCGGAAAGTGGTCGGGGAACCTTTTGGCCCAAAGCAACGACTGTAATAATCATAATGCGATTCAATGCAACGGTGCAAGCGAGCTGGACAAGAATGACGAAAATAATCCCCGGAGAAGGGGGACAAAGGACAAACACAAATCTCCAAACAAATTAGAGGGTAGTTTGGAGATTTGTGCTTGTCCTTTCTCCCCCTTCTCCATGGATTATTTCCGTCAGACTGTAATAATAATTTTAAAAAACGACGTCGCGTCAATCGGAAAACAAGCTTTAAAAAACAAATCTAGGTTATTATAACGATTGCTATCTCTTACCCCGTTAACTTTTCGGGAAAATTGCTCTGAATCGTAATATCTGCCGGGAGACGTAACAGTTGGAAGGCCCTATCACGGCGGGCGAGTACAAATGCGAATACAAATGTCGTCCGGTTTTTGTCCTCTATGTTATTCTCTTCTAACACCGTGACCGGTTCAGGTCATCTTTTTTTTTTTTCCCCCGAAAACTAGCGGTGAATCTCACCAACTTTCTTCAGTGGTTCCAGAAATGATGGACGACGTAACGTTTATCCGCCGAATTGTGACATGTTCCTTTTGTTTTCCAGTGTCTCTAGTTTGTGCTCTTTATGGATGTACGCATGTGCCCAGATGGCCACTTTTTAATGTATATAATATTGTTTGTATGCATCACTCCAACGTAATGCCGGCAGGCGCTGTTGGTAAATGGAGAAAGAAAGAAATACGCGGCTTTATATAGTTATTTCGTGTTCACGTAATTTCCACTACACTCCCAAACAAAAAAAAAAAAAAGAATCGTTTAGGAATGACCTTCGGTAACAGCTCCGGCAAACAAACCTTTGAAAAAGAGAAAAAACAAACAGGATTTACGCATATAAAACAAATACACACGGCAATTTTTCTGAGGGTAAGACAGCCTTTACTGCTGTAGCGATGTGAAGCGTGGATTGGGGGGAAGCAATAAAATAATTTTAAAAAAAGTCGGTGACGTTATTTTTTTTAAGGGACACTGACAGGGTTTAAGCTCGCCAAGATTTCTATTCGTATATGACCTACGAGAGCCCAATTACCCACAACAGAATTTTCGGCTCGAAATTCGTTTCTCTTCGACCGAAAACCGGCGATCGAGAACCGGGCAGTTTGAGTCGCGCTCACTCTCTTCTCCGTGGTCACGTGCTGTTTTCTATGGTTTAAATATACACACCAAAGATAATCAAAGTCGTGGGTCATTGAAGGCACGCACTCAATATTAAAAACAAAACAAAAAAATATGAAAGCCAATTTTCGGTGGCTTCTACAAAGCTGCAAATACGTTGATTGGAAGAAGAAAAAAAAAAGCTGCACATCCACGTGATTTCGGCAAATCGCCG
>JABSTQ010003270.1:0-22909 GCA_013358835.2 Ixodes persulcatus
CTACATGAAATGTGCATTAAAGGTATAGAAGTTCCACTAATCGAACTTACCTAAGTAAAACATTAAGATGGAAAAATTTGAAATCACTACCCAAGGTCGGCGTCTTAATGGCACAAAAGCCAAAAGATGTTGGCAGTGCTCTCTGCGTTGACAGGTGGGGATCGGCAGCGAAGACACCACGAATACTGCTATTTCAGCGTCAGCTTCGGTGATGACACCGCTGTTGTCAGTGGCTTGTTTTGGAGGTTTCCCTCCTCATTGAGGCACATCTTACCCAGCGTAGAATTGTAGAGGAGCCTGGAGGTCGCCGCCGAAACTCCACCCGAAAAAGTCAGTGGACCTATTTTGTTCTCTTACACTCTTTTGAATTTTTTTTTTCCTTTTTATTAAGAGGAGGTGTCTTAATTAGAACCTAGGCATTTCAAACAGAAAAGAAAGAGCTTGAAGAGATTCATCAGAATTATCTCAAGCAGCTACTTCCATGGGCTGTAGTAGTAAAAGGTAAACGAATATAGATGCAACCATTTGGGCTGTTTAGTCACTCGTGACCAAGAGGCAAGTCTATCCTGAAACATTGAGAAGTTCACAGCAATTGTGTTTACCGTTTCTTAATTTGTATCATATATTTGATTCGGGTCGGTAAACAAGGTTGTGGCATAAACACAGCCAAGCATGATTGATGCTATGAGGTAAATAGTTAAAAAAATATGATCCAAGAAAAATTGGAGGGCTACAGCAGTTTGACTGGTTGGTCTCGAGGCTGGCTGAAGGATGGGATGTGTGAAAGCAAAGAAAATGCTCATCAACAGTGGTGTCTTGCAGTGATGTGATTGTCGCATCGTTTGCTACATCCCTGCTACATCTTGCTACATTTTACCAAAATCTGAGGAATCCGCACCAACATTGCACCAAAACTTAATTTCAGCTTAGTAACTCAAAACTTGGCAAAATTGTCACAATAGGATTGTGTGTGTTTTCAGAACTTCTGATTGTCACGTCAAATAACATACAATTCGATCTGATTTCGCATCAAACACTGAGTACTTGGAAGTTCCGCAATAATTCACATGTTTGTGTTCTGTTCTGGCAGGTTAGTTTCATTGAGTGCGCTTCTTGCTGTACACTGGTGTACTGCGGTGGAGCAAATGCCACGAAGCAGGCATCGCGATTTTGCGTGTCTTGCTTTGCCGCAGCACACCTGCGTGCTAAGGGGAAAGCATTCCTCCAGAGCAAAACATGACAATTTTTTAATGAAACTTCGGCTTGCATATATGATAGACTGACTGTGACATTCTGACGCTATCTTTTTGCCAATCCTAGATTTAGCAAGGATGCTCCAAAATTGCAGAAATATTTATATGGATTCTTCTTTAGGTTCATGTTTTATGCCAACTTTTTTGTCTAGTTGTCACTTTTATATAGGTGTGAGTAAATTATAACTAAATTAGCTAAAGTAGTGGATGCAAGCTTGGGAAGAACCTTAAAGAGTATAAAATGTAATTTACGTTTGTGGGCAACCTGAGGATCCAAATCATTGGATTAGGTGGCCCGCGTGCCAAATGGTCCACAGTCATTTCCACCATGGGGTGGTCAAGTACAATTGGCCACGCGAGCGGCGCTCCGCCGCTGATAAAAAGCTGTTGCAGCGGATGTGCGGGAATCTTGGGATCGCAGCGCGGGCGATTACGGTGAATAAATGACTACAGGTTGTTGAACCAGTGCATCGTGTCATTCCCTCGAGACGGGTAGCACCAAGTGAATTCCCTCGCATTTCATAATCAAATGACAAATGCTTTTTTTTTTTTAATGGAGAACTGCAATTTTATTACAGCCTCTAAAACTTAAAGGAAACAAATTTAGGTACTCAAAATTATTGTATTTTAATATTATTTCACTGAGATTCTATACCTAAAATAACCATTCACCGTAGTTTGTGCTGTCCTTCGTCAGCCATCTTCTTGTCACCGTGTCTGGTGCTTCTACATGCAACTGAAAAGCTAGTTTTGCGTTTGAGGGAATCAACCCTGCTGTGCAATCGATGATAACAAAAGGTTGCACATGCCGTAAAATACCGCGCATCTGCCCATTCCACATTAAGCGCCCATATCCAAATTTCTAAGATCTGAGAAAATGTGCACAGTACATTTATATGTAAAATTGATGACCGGTCAAGCGCCCATCCCCCATTGTTTCGTGATTATCTCTATATTTTGAGTGGGCACTTGCCCGGTATTTTACGGTAAGTGAAAAAGCAAACTAGACACTGCCTAGTTTGAACAGGTGGACACATGAATCTTAATGTAATATTTGCGGTGTTATGGATGAAAATGAAGTGGGCGCTCATGCCCCAAAAGTTATCTTTGCTGCTTCAAGAGCTGTTCCAAAATGACTCAGACCGATCACATGACTTGTCTTCTGAATGTTTGCTGCTGGCACATATCAAGACGCATGTTTTAAAGATAACTACTGAATAGTGTCAGTAGTCAATGAATTTTTAATTTATTAATTAGCTTACCGAGGTGAGTTCTATCCTATAGCAGCAAGCAGATGATGCAACTTTTTCTGCCATTTCATTTGTTTTTGTTTAGTTAGGCAGAAACGCTTCGCGATCCGGAATCTTGCATTGCTTCACTCCTGTGCATCGTGTTTGGAAATGACGAATCAGAGTCACTTGCTCCTTGACCCTGGAGCCGCTGCTGAACGTGCCTATTGCCTCCTGGGACTCTTACAAGGTAAGTGAGCTTGTCTCATGCACTGCATATCAGTTTTTACAGGTTGGAGATGGCCAGGCAGCAGGATCCCTCAACATTGGCTTTTGTGCCCTTCTGTGGTAAAGACACATCACCAACTGCGTCCTGCCCACCAAGAGTACAGAAGCTGAATTTCAACTTAAAATTAATTGCAAAGGAAATGAAGGAAAAGGCTACAATATGCAATTAACAAAGTATAAGTCGAGATTTTCTAACAATATCTTTATTTGTAAACATAATTGGAAATTTTGTAAAGCCTAACCTTATTTTTACAACATATAATTTAAATTATTTCACAATTGTTTGATGTGTATTGATGAAGCATATAAATAAAATTGCATTTCAAATTGGTACATGTGTTTTTGTGTCATCAATCTAATTTACTGAAACAATAGCAGCTGAAATGCTTTTGACAGTTTCATAACTGTGAGCTATGTTTAGTTTCTTCATTGAGTAACTTTTACAAGGCAAATTGTTCAATTTTTTATTTGTGCAGTGGTAGGATTATCTTTGCTCTGGATAGTAAAATGTTATGTTTAACATTAAACAACCAAGATCCAGCATATGTGTGTGCAAAAGCTCACAGGTGTTCGTCTGGAAGGCAGGCTTCTCCCACCGTTCACAGGTGTATTGCGGGGAAGTGTGTTGGAACTTATTAACAATGTGTTGCTATTGGTTCAACATGGCCACTAAGCTCTGTTGCAACTTAAGGACAGTGGAGAGGAGACCACCCTTGCCTGCCACAATCAATAGTTCTCCAGTGTTTGCTTTGCTATGGAAAGAGGAGTGATCTGTAGGAGGGGGTTCTGCTAGTCTTGTAAAAGGGTATGTGCGCTTCGATTGCTTTCCTGCAGCATGACACTTCATTGTGGAAAAAAGGCAAAGCTAACAATTGATGGGCACTGCAGGCACAAATGTGATGCATTTGATGAGTGCATTTTCCATTGGAACTGGAGAGAGCTTTCTAAGCGCTGGTTTCCACCACCATGTGCAGGGCATTGCCAACACTTGACTCCCCAAAACATTAGGAATTTTTCAAGTATTTCCATTTCATGCGAACAGCACTTTTACTACAATCTTATTTTAGTTGTAGAATACAACAAACTAAACTGCTGACCCACTTCCTGAGAATATAAAGGCTCCATTGCCTTTGGAAGTTAACTTTTAGCATTGTTAATGTTCACTCTATGAGCACATGGGTTTTTGTTGCTACTATCTTTACTCCATAGCAGAACCAGAGATGCCTGCAAGGCACAGTGATGCCCACTCTCTCCCACAGAGGGTATGGTGCCGGACTCCCTCTGTATGAATAAAATCTGAATCTAAATGTGTCTCCTTGTGTTTTTGTGCCACCAGGGAAAAGTGGCAAAGTTCAATTTATCTTGAGTGTCCACAGTTTTCACAGGAAACGCTTGTGTGGGGTTCATTGGAACAGCACTGACTCGTTCAACCTGGTCCAACCTTGATTTACAGGTTTCTATTTGTCTCTTGAATTTATTGGAATTTGCATATAAATAATGTTAATTCAGATTATAAATTCATTATTGCTTGTTTCAAGAGTGTCAAGTGAGCTTCCTTTAAACGTTAGTGGGAAAGGCCTAGACGATACAATCATGTAAAGCTTGTGTGAATGTGAAACGTGGATGTTGAGTAATCTCATGACTTCTAGGTTAAACTAATCTAACTTCTAGGTTTAAATTGTAAGTAACCAGAAATATTCTTTTAGATGCATACCTTGTATGCTTAGTGGATATTCTTCCACATACTTAAATAATATGATATGAGTAAGACCTTAAATAAATGCATGTGATAATTTTTTTGAAAATCAGAAACGAAGTATTTGTGAATTGTATCTCAATTATATAACATGTTGCGCACCTTACACCTTTCTAATTGACACCTGGGCTCTAAAAGTTAGGTAATATAATCAATTAGGTTCAATATAAGAAAATACTAGCATTATTGGTTTCATGCAAATAGAAGTGCTCTGCTTTCTTTTTTTTTTTTTTTTTTAGCAGTTGGTTTGTGCTGCGGGAACACTCGGTCTGTCACGGAGTCTCGCTCTCGCATCACCATTTGTTCTCTGGAGTCCCTTGACAGACACCAGGAGCTGGGACTCCTGGCGTCTGTCAAGTGACTCCAGAGATGAAATGACTGATATGGGAGGAAAAAGCCAAATGGACGCGCTAAGAACAGACATTAAGGCATGGGGCGTTTTTTTTTTTTTTTTTTTTCTTATATATCATATTAGGGCTGGGCAATTGATCGGATAACCTACCGATTAATGCTTTAATCGCGATTAATTTTTTTAACCGGTCAATCGGTAAAATTTTGACGAACCAAAATAAAATAAAAATTAAATGCTTTCACCAAGCAGACATGGACGAGCACACCTTTATGAAGGGAAAACGTTAGGTGAAATTTTAACCTAAAGTAAACTGTAAGGGTGAACTTTGTAACTCCAGAGTGCGGAAGGTTACAGGTGTCCCAGCCACTTCAACGACGTGCGAGTGTCCGTTCAGAGCAGCAAAGACTACCGAGAACAATCGAAGGAGTTCGCTCTTGCCGGAGAATATCAACAAACCTCTTTGCCTCATGCAGCTGAAGTAATAATCTATGAGTGTGAGTGTTTTTAACTGTTCTCAACTACGTATCAAAATTGATTCATAATTACAATTATTGGACCGTTTTACATGCACGTATTCAGAAAAAAGAAAAAAAAAAGATAGGTGTCATTTTGACTAAAAAAATATGCATGGAAATTAACGAAACCGATTAACCAATTAATTAATCGATTAAAGGGTGGCGATTCATCGGGTTAATATTTTTAATCGACGCCCAGCCCTATACCATATGCATATCAAAACAAAGGCACAGCGTTTCGCCTCCGAACCGCTAGCACGCTTGCTCCTTCACTTTCAAGGGTAGGCTTTTCATTGTGCGAAGGAGCACGGCAGGGAAGATGGCGGGTCAAGTGGAACCGCAAAAATTGGTTGCTCGACATATTGCGCAGCGATTTACTACAGAGGTACCGAAGGAACACGGGAGGGGGAGGAGGGGTTTAAACGTACGATACGCTGACACATCCCCCTTCTTTAGAAATACCTGCGTCCGCCCCTGCGCACGCGCCAGTTAGTTTTACAGCGTTATACGTATGAAGCAAAGTACCTCAATACACAACTCTAAAAAAAAAAAGGTGAGTTTATTGTGGCAATGCAGCCAGAGGTAGAGCGCGTGCGGTCGCGCACCTTGAGCGCCGATTGAAGCTGTGGAAGCGCGCTTTTCAAGGAGCCGCGTGCATATGCTTTAATCGGTGCTAAAGGCGCGCGGTCACACGCGCTCTTGATATGGCTGCATCGCCACAGAAAATAGACTCCTGAAATATTTATGCAAGCACGTCTTTTCACTTATTTTTTTTTCCAGCCGATGGGAACACGCAATAAAAGATCGTTTTTTTTTTTTATTTAGATTTTTTTTTTTTTTGGGGGGGGGGGGGGGGTATATGCGGAAACACGCACTGAAATTGCTTATCTCTATCTCCCCCCCCCCCCTTTTTTTTTCCCCGAAAAAAATCTAGAGAAATAACATTAGAGAAAAGTTTATGAGATTGTCATGTCAAATTTGCAGCTCGTAACCTCGCAAGCAAAACTCCTTTGATTGAAGAAAAAGTGAACAGGCGAGCTCGTTGGTTGGTTGACGAAGAAGGGTAAAAGCACAAAACGTCTCAATCGAGACGTTTGTGTTTGTCCCCTTCGTCCGTCGTCTCCGTTTTTTTTTTTTTTTTTTTTTTTCAAATATACGTAACACCTCTCATTGTCCAAAGGATACGGCTCAGTCGGAGACAGTAATCATGCGGCACTGGAGAGAAATCTGGTTATCCAAGATTTGAAGGACAGGCAGTGTGTAAATACCCCCCCCCCCTTTTTTTTTTTCCGCCGCTTCTTCCCAAAATTAAAGGTTCCTATCCATAGAAATTTCATAGACTCCAATTCTCTTTTCGACTCTTGGAAGTTCATGACTGGGTGCTTGCGTGACGTACGAAATACTCGACGGCTACAACGCGGGCTCAGGCAAGCTGCTCAGGTAACAGCTAGCTACGCATGATCTTGCGCTTCCGGAGCTTCCGATAGAAAACGCGCTGGGCTTCACGAGCCGAAAGCGCCACCCAAGAGAGACGCATACATGGCACGAGTGTTCGTGTAATGAAAGACATGTGTTGTCTGCAAAAATCTATTCTGCACACACAAAAAAAAATGCTTTGGACTTTAGACAGTGTTATGCTAAATAGTTCTGAAATATATGTTGGGGTTAAGTTTCACCGCTGTTGAGGAGGAATTTTGCAACTGCAGTATTGCCACGAATTTCTAAAATTGTTGGCATATACAGGAGGTAAAGATTTGAACAATCTACTGTGTAACGGTCTACATTTATGCGAAATTGTCCCTAAAATGCTACGTGTTGAGCATCCAGAATTGAATTAGAGATTCTAAGTTAAGTTGGCCGGAAACACACCCCAGCTAGTGTTTGTGCAAAGGTACTTTGGTACTATATGATGGCTTTTATGTTTTCAGAAGGCACATCATTTGCTTCGGAAAGCCATTGATCCTGACTTTGAAATGACCTTAATTAACAAGGTCAGTATTCCATTCGCAAGAGCGAGCGATAAGCCACGCGTGCTCGCATGTTTGGGATGAGCACGAGATATGGGTAAAGCAATGGAATCTGGTGAACACTCGATGCCAGCACGCGCTTGACTACATAGGACGCAGCCATGGCCGTCAGTGAATATTTACGTTTCCAAAGGTGATTGTATTGATATATGCTTAGACAGCAGGGATGTTGGTCTGCCTCAGGGGGGCGACGTGCCTCCCGCTGTAAGTGATAAATATAAGTGCAATACTGCTAGCGCTGGGGTCTTCAACGTGCACCACGCAGTAGTGATACACGACCGCACGTCGGTACGATGCTCATCCAGGTCGAAACAGGCAGGTGGTGAGGTTTGAACCCATGATACCTAGGTTCTGGCAGCACGAGTTTTTGCTACACTTGCTCCGCGGGCTGGTGTGTGCTAAAGTCACTGGATCCTGGAGTCACTGGATCCTGGGAAAGTAGCGCCATTGCCTTCCTACCTGCTAGCCGAACACAAACAAATACTAACATACAGACGACCAAACCCTCGCAAGGCGATTGGCTAATCGGTCTCCGTTGCCATGACAATCACCATTTCGGACCCTTTAAATCTTCGAAGCTTCCAGAGTGTCGTTCTAAACCAGTCGCACCAAGATCACCATATGTAGCATCATCCTACTGAAGGCGTTCCTCGCCAATATAAGCGTCTTTGGCACTGTGTATGCAATCAACTTATCAATCATGCCCATCTCCACGGATCTCTTACAATTATATTGTTCTTCTTGCGTATTTTTTTTTCAATGCTTTTAGGCCTTATTGCGTGTGGTGGTGGTACGAAGATGTACGCTTGTTTCGCCGGTGTGTGGATAGCAAAATCTCTGTATACAAGAAACGTGTCAATAAAGCTATCCGTCACCAGAAAATTCAGGTCGGTTCCCCAAGAATGGAGATCAAGGAGAAATTGTTCATTTCAAGGGCCAAAATGGCGAGCATACGAGGAGCTTGGCGCTACTTTCCCACGATCCAATATACCTTTTGCTATATTACCCAAGCATCAAGGAGAATGCAGGGATTGGTGTTCCATGCTCCGCACGTGCTGGCCTCAGCAGTAGTAACTTTTCTAAAGCAAATACCTAAAACAAATGGCATCTTGCACGCGCGTTCGTCAACGCTTTATTTTTTACTTCGAATCTTTTAAACGGGGAAGGCGTGCGCCTGAAGGCCGGTTCAGACACTTGCGTTTGAGTGCGTTTGACTGCGTTGCGGCGAGAACCGAAAGCGAGTCACCGGCACATCTGTGCTTCGTATGAAGAGTGGAATCCAATTCAAGGAATCTTCTTGGCACGCGATATAAGCAGCAGGGATGTCCTGGTGTCTCGCTGCCGCAACGCAGTCAAACGCAACTGTGTGAACCGGGCTTGAGGCGCTTGGAACACCAACCCCTGCATTCTCCTTGATGCTTGGGTAATATAGGAATAGACCATTTGCTGTCTTACCCAAGCATCAAGGAGAATGCAGGGATTGGTGTTCCACGCGCCACACGCGCACGCCTTCCCCGTGTAAAAGATTCGAAGTAAATAACCAAAATAAAGCGTTGACGAACGCGCGTGCAAGATACAATTTGTTTTAGATTTTTGCTTTAGAAAATTTACTACTGCTGAGGCCAGCACGTGCGGCGCGTGGAACACCAATCCCTGCATTCTCCTTGATGCTTGGGTAATATAGCAATAGGTCTATTGGTCTATAAGAAGTATTCACTGGCGGCCATAGCTGTGTGCGCGACTGCTGAGCGCGTGCTGATGGCTAGCTTCCAGGGTTCTTTTGCAACGTACATTCCACACCGTCAAAATGATTGGTCTTAGCAGCCTATTAATGGGGGCCCGTTCTGAGCATGCGCTCTAGACAGCACCCACAAATATGGCGCCCAGAGAATACTCCTTATTACCTTAGTGTGCGCTAGCCTAAAGTCCCTCGATGTGTTTGCGTTAGCGTCAAATGCGCCAGTGCACGAGGCCCGTGTCTCGAGCGGCCCTTGGAAGCAAATGGCGGTGCAGCAAATGGTCGGCCCCGCCCTTGGGAGCGAATGGCGGCGGAGCACCCGCTTGTGACACGTGTCTTGTGCGTTTCCAAAAAAAAAAAAATAGTTGGCGATACTTATAAAAAAGAAAAAAAAAAAGAAAACTAAAACGCCTTTATTATTACGCTAGCCCACTCGGCCACCGATCCGCCTACCTCGTTTCATGTTTCGTGTACAACGTTGTCAAGGCTGCGGGCCCGAGCAAGCCTTGACAAGCAATGGCTAAGACTAATATTTGATAGTCTCCGGATAGCTTGTATCCTACTTGCAAATAACAAATCCACCACGCGGTAGATGAAGTAGCGCTCGCGCCGGTAGCTTTGAGAGTAGTGTAATGACGCTGACCCGTTGCAACTGTCTGTAACTAGGACTTCGAGCAGGTTCAGTTGAAGTGCGTCAAAACACCGTCCCATGCGTGCTTGGCACAACGGAATCGAGACCTAAAAGACGGGACTGCACCGCCGAAATCGGGACTAACGCCTTGTCGGGACTTCTGGTCACTTGCCCCAACGGTCTCGGCTCTCTTATTCACATAGATCTTTCCAAACTGAACTTGCACAACGAGGAGTTGCCTTATACTTTGTTTCATACTTAGTGCGCAACGCTGTCAAAGCTACTGGCGCGAGCATGGGGCTCGATCTCGTTGATATATCATTTGCTCGCGTTCTCGCTCAAGCAGCTTTGACAGCGTTGCACGATCAATACGAAACAGAGTATAGTTACAATACTTCGTCTCACCTTAGCATGGACTAACCGCGAATGCTGTGCTAGCACGAGCGGCTAGCCTTGAATGCCTTGTCTAAAGCACTCGCTGCACGAGCGCTCGTGCAGCCGCCGAGGCTTCATTCGAAGCAACTATAGTTCGTTTCACCTTATGTGCGAGCGAAGCCAACGCTACAAGCGCGAGCATGCTGCCTGTAACAGCGCCTGTAGTGCACGATCGCACGTGCGAAGCAGGAACGCTCAGAGCGTTGGGCTCGCGCTTCTAGCTTTGACTTCGCCCGCACATAACGTGAAACGAAGTATAGCTCGCGCTTTTAGTACGCGCGGCTAACAATAGTCCATACTAAGGTAAGACGAAGTAAAGCCGCCAGTGCTGCAAGCACGAAAGCACGAGATCTAGGCCACTGTGATCTCGACACGTCAGCTTTGAAACGTTCGTCCGCAAAACGAACGCTCGCGCAAGAAAGGAACGTCTCAAAGCCAGCACCGCGGTCTAGCTCTCGCTTGTAGGTTTGGCTGTATTCTCACTGGTCTCACTCGCAAGCTTCAAAGTCGAAACGTCAGAACAGCAACCAAATGACCCAAAGGTACACCATAACAAAGGAACCAGCGCTAACCAACTCCCTCTAACAAGGCCAACACAATCGATATCAAAAGCATGATACTGCTGGAATGACGAAATATTTGGCTGGGTGGCGCAAGCTGCCGCCCGTTACGAAGGGTATTGCCATTATCCAACGTTACTAGATACTCTTCAGTTCTCAAACAGCGAAGCTCTGCCTGACGCCTTTCTGTTGCGCTCCGCGTGGGGGCGCGCGCGACGTGGTTTGCCCGGCAAGGCGCCAAACCCCACGGCCGACCCCGCATAGCAACACGAGAGCACGTTGCGAGGTGCGTGCGGCGGTGTGTCCCTTTGGTTTTGTTCGTGCTCGTACCCGCAGGTGTGTAGCGTTTGTGTATCGTGCTGGCAACTGCATGAACCATGCCACGCTGTTTCGTACCACGGTGTAAAAGCGGCTACGATTCTGTGCGATCTGCGGGAGAGAAGAGACATTTTTTCAGGCCGCCCAACGACGCTGAACGCCTTGAACTATGGGAGCGCGCAGTACCAAGGCTGGACAAAAAGCTTTCGAGCTCGTCTTCTGTTTGCGATCTTCACTTCCACGACGATGACATTTTGAAGGTCTTCGAGCACAACATTTGTGGTGATGTGGTAACGATACCGCGCGACAAATGGGCACTGAAGCACGACGCCGTTCCTCGCCTGTTCCCGAATTGTCCTAAGTATCTTTCTAAACCGACACGGAAACGCAAAGCACCTACTCGCAGACTCTCCCCGGCAAAAAGCAAGCGCCGAAAAGAACAAGGTGAGCGGTCGATTGCAGCTGTTGGAGATAGCAACGACGAAACAGAAAACAGCGTGTCGCAGGAGAGTACTGAATCTTTGTTTTGCATGCTGACTCGCTTGGCCAAAGGGGGACAAAAAGTTCAAGGTTGGTCTCTTGACGTTGCTGAACAAACGGTACTATTGTACAAGCTCAGCGTAAGAAACAATATTCCCCGCGTGGAAACGTCCGTGGCGCTGTCGGAGAACCTCAACTTGACCGTCTGTGCGAATGGTCGACTTGTGCCATGCAGTGTTTACACCGGAGAGCAGAGCGTTCAGCTGAAGTCATTTGATGACTTGAAATGTTTTATCCAGTATATGAAAAAGCTGAAGCTGTGCCAGGGATGCCCTGCTAAAAAGTACCCCAAAATTACATCATCAGTGGTGGCCACAAAAGAAGGTGAAACGTGGAGGCGCAACACCTGCACTGTTTTGAGCCTTAATGCTACATGTGCTCAATGCCGGACCTTAGACAAGCTTTTTTTGCAGCGGACAAAGCAGCAAAAAGACTGCAAGAAAAAGCAGAGGGCTAGCTTGAAGTCGATGCGGCGTAAAGCAATTCGTGCAACCTCAAGGCGAGAAAAAATGAAAGAAGAACTCATTTTGATGAAGAGGAAGCTTAGTGCGATAACAGAGGAAACAATTGACAGCACTCTTGGCGTTCTTCCAGCCAGGCAGCAGTTAGCCTTCAAGACGGCTTTAATGGCAGCAAAAGCGAAGTCAAGAAAGGGGAGGCGATATGATGCCGAATGGCTGATGACATGTCTGCTACTGCACATCTCGAGCCCGAAGGCCTACACTTTAATTTCTGACATGCAGCTGCTACCGCTGCCGTCAAAGGCTCGCCTTCGCCAACTAATAAAGGGCATTCCATGCAAGTATGGCTTTAATCAAGTTGCGTTGAACAGCATCAAAGGCCATTTCTGCGACAAAAGCCACCTAAGACGGCTAGGAGTGTTGCTCCTTGATGAGGTCAAATTAAAGCAGGGCATCTCCTTCAATAAGGCCTCATGCAAAATGGACGGATTTGTGGACTATGGTGAAGTTGCAGCACCAAATGCAAATCAACTTGCTGACCACGCATTGGTACTGATGTTCGTGCCACTATTCGAAGACTGGGTGCAACCAGTTGCAAGCTTTGCGACAAAGGGAGCTGCTCCTGGAAAAGTCCTTGCAGAACTCGTAATGAGTGCTGTTCTCGAACTTCACAAGAACAATGCGTCAGTGCTGGCTGTGATCAGTGACGGGGCAGGAAACAACAGATCTATGTGGAGCCAGTTTGGAGTATCGGGCAAAATGGATGCACCTCACCATTTCATCGAACATCCATGGGAGCCATCGCAGAACATCTACTTCGTATGTGATGTGCCTCACATCGTCAAGTGTATCAGAAATCACCTAAGGAAACACACTTACGGAATGGTAAAGAAAAAAGCATGTGCAAATGTTCAGTGCAGTTTACCAGTTTGATTTCGTTGCTTCCAGGCAGGCGACCTTCGCATCAATTTCCGACATTATGTGACCCTGTATGAAACGGAGAAAACGAGGCATGTACGAGTTGTGCCCAAACTGACCGAAGCACATGTTGCCCCTGACAACCTACGCAAAATGAGTGTCAGACTAGCTACACAGGTAGGTCTTGTTTTTGTAAAGGCATGCTGTTTTTATTTTCTGTTCTTATATTTAAAAAATTTGAATGCTTTTTTTTTTTCTTTTTCTACAGCTCTTTAGCCGTGGGACATCTGTTGGAATACGTGTGTACAGGGAAGCAAAAGTCGCCGGCTTGGAAGATTCAGAAGGCACTGAGACTTTCACAAGACTACTGAATGATGTATTTGATGCACTCAACATAAAGCTTCCATCGAGGGGAATCAGGCGCCATTCTAAAGAGATACAGGCAAGCAGCTCAGCCACTCTTCCTGGAGCCTAGGCTTGCTAGTACATATGCCATCACTTGGCTTTGGCTTCATCGTTTCATTAATTGTTCGCAATTTTTTTCAGATTATGAAGCAATTTCTAGAAGTCTTGAATGTGACTGAGCGAAATGCGGTCGAGAAGGGCACAAAGCTTTTTGCCTCTCAACTGACGACTGAGTCCCTACGTGTCACGTTGTTGTCGACGCTAGATATCATCAGTTATCTCTTCGACAAGGGAGCAATTTACGTATTGACCGCCAAGCTTAACCAGGACCCTTTGGAGGTAGCACAACGACATTTCACATTAAATTTAGAATTCGGAGACGTAATGCACTTTTACTCAAACGCTTGTGATTTCTCTTTCAGCGGCATTTTGGCCTCGCACGTTCATTTGGAGGTGATGAGTCGCACCCTACCGTCGTGAATTTCTCACAGATATTTCGCCTGTTGAGCCTGTACACACCCATCAAGACAGCACTACGTGGAAGCGTTCAAGGCGAACCGAACGCTGTACTTGTTAGTGTGGAGGACACATTGAAGACAGCTGGAGAGGCTCATCGATCAAGCAAATCTAGCTTACGCAATGAGATTGAGGCTAGGCTATTGGAAACGACAACATATGCATGTGTTACTCCTGACCGAATGCATGACGAGCACACCTACTTCAGATGTTCACCAGAGGACAGTGTTGTGTATTACTTGTCTGGGTATGTTGTACACAAATTGAGCAAGCGCACAGCGTGCCAGTTGTGCCTGCATGACATTAGTTCAGCAGCTCCTGTCGTCGGTTCTGACGCATACTTGACCTTATATCGGAGTTTCAAGGAAGGCAGCCTGAGGCACCCCAGCATCAAGATGCTACACTTCATGAGAGTTGTAAATGAATCAGTCTCACTTTCTCTTGATGAGGAAGGTCTTTGTGGGGACTTGTTTTGGAAGGTCCTGGACGAGCTGGATAAGTGCAATCTAACGCGGCTAGGTTGTGATCAGCACAAGCCCACGTTCACGTGCCAAGTGTTGTATTTTTTCATTGTCACGCGGATGCATTTTTATGCGAGGGATGTCAACCGCCGCCTTCAAATTCGCGAGAAAGTCGCCATCGCCAGCAAAAAAGCTCGTCTTTTGTAAAGCCGTTTTTAACAGTTGCATTGTGTGTGCGTCCTTTGTGCCTCGCAATAAGCGCTTCACGCGCCACTGAGAGAATAAAGTTTCTTTGCTTTGCTTATTTTTCGTTTTCAGTGACGAGTGTACGCGAAGAGCGGCGGTGATATTTTTGGAGCAGCTTCGCCGCTGCTGATTTTACCTGTTCATTCCGCTCATTTATAACCTCGCCCCAACGTCTGAAGAGGTATTAATGGCTGTAAATATCTGAGGCGCATTGCACGACACAATTTCAAGGCAAAGAATGCCATAATTTTTGACAAACGCCCGAGACTGGGGAAAAGACTAAGGAGAACATCACACACAGAGACTCACCAGAGTTGAGACTGTGCGTGTTGTGTTGTCCTCCGTCTTTTCCCCAGTCTCTGGGGTTTGTCTAAAATTATGTTAAACCTTCACCGGCTCGTTTGCGCCCTAACGTTTTGTTCATAAAGAATGCCATTTGCTGCACAAACCGCCAGCGCGTCGCGCTACGCAGCGCAGGGCACCGGGCTAACGGTGGCCGCTTCGCCATCTGGCGAGCGGAAACGAAAATGGGCCACGCATCGACGGCCGCCTCGGGGAGAGTTTGACAACTGAAGAGATCTAGTAACGTTGGCCATTATCATCCATCCACCTAACCAGGTGCTGCCGCCTGTCGCTGTCGGGAAGTCACTCACAGCCGCTAGTGTTTTCAAATAGCATTAATATTGCTGAATACATTATGTGTTTGTTATAAAACAGTTAATAAACCTAAATAAAACTAAAACGATACAAACTAGGCGCGGTACAAATACAAAAAGGCGTAGTGCTTCCACCTGGCGTTGTCGGGTAGCAGCGCAGTTGTTCCGATTTTTGAAGAGCAATGCTTTTTCTG
Source organism: Ixodes persulcatus (assembly GCA_013358835.2). Lineage (NCBI taxonomy): Eukaryota > Metazoa > Arthropoda > Arachnida > Ixodida > Ixodidae > Ixodes > Ixodes persulcatus. The sequence goes on from JABSTQ010003270.1 coordinate 15,500, forward strand.
GGTAGGTCACGCATTTGCTATATAAATAGTTTAGAAACCTACCAGATATCTGACACATTACAAATAAAGTCTAGTTACAAAAAAAACAATAATGCGGCTACATTATACCGGATACGACGTCACGGGTGGCAGCAAGGATTTCGTTCCGGTAGTCGTTGCTACCACCCGGTGGCAGCAACGTCGGCCGTGGAAATCACTCCTTCGACGCCGGAAGTGACGTATCATCCCCGGCCCCGGATGTTGCCTTTGTTATGACATGTGCCCTACCATGTGCGTCTGCCCCCATTCCTTCCTGGCCGCGCTGCTGTCGGCTCCGGTCACGCAAGCTCTTTTGCCTGATTTTCGCACTTTTTGAAGCGTTTTGTTTAGCATTGTCGTGTTCTTTTTAACAATACATTTTCCGTATCTAGTGCTACTCTTTGTATTTTAGCCTTGATCGCACCCCCAACATGCCTCGAGTTTTGGTAGCCGGCGATTCGATGGTGAAGTACTTGCCCCAGTACTTCCAATTTAATAGTCGGATGGCTGTTGAGGTCGCGGCGTTTAGTGGTATTAGAATCGAGCACTTGTTTTCCCAGGTGTCTGAGAGGCTACCCGATTTTGATGTTGTCATCCTGCACGTCGGCACTAATAATTCCAATATTAGTGCCAGCATGTACATCGACAAATATCGTCGTCTAGCTGCCCAGATCTGTGAACGCAATCCAATGATGCAGATCGCCTTTTCTGCCGTTCTTCCGAGACGGGAGAATAGGTTCTGCTCATTGGAATGGCAGCGTAGTCACGCTGCAGAGATCGAGGCTTTAAATGACCGTCACCGAGAGGTGAACTCGCTGCTGCGAGGGTTGTATCGCAGGGAAGGGTTCACGTTCCTCGACGGGCTGGCTGACGAGTGGCACCAGTGCATCGGCCGCGACGGCGTCCACCCAAGCCGGATGGGCAACAAGGTATGTACTTGCGTTATGCCGCTGCACTAAAGAGCGCGAATATAGGGCGGCAAAGATTGCAAGGCTGGCCGTAAAAAGGGGAACTGAAAATTGACCCGCGCACGTGGCGAGCTAAATTATTGGTTTGATCCAACTGGTGTAGCTGGTTTACGGAACCGATTGGCCCCGCTGGTGCCAACGCCAGCAACGAAACACGGCACAAAATGCAAGATTGACCAGACTTTATTGTCAAAAACCGAGAATGAGAATAAATAGGTTCGGTGACGTCCACGTTTCCGGGTTGAAGGACGCGCAGTGTAGCTCTGTAAGGACCGCTTCAGCTGCCTCGTTAGCTAATTGCGACGATTGAATCGCCCTTTCAGAGCTAGTATTCGTGCGGGTGAAAGATCAGCCGCTGGCGTCTGTCAGCATCCGTGGCGACGTCCCCAGCTTCTCTTCATCGCGTGAAGAAAGGTGCTCACCCGTGTTTCCGCGTTGCGCAGGTGAAGTCCTGGTAGGATGCGGTTGCGCTCCCACCTTACAGTCAAACATTTCCAATGACTTTTTCGAGGTAGGCTTTCCGCCATTTTTACCATTGTGCCCTCCGCAGCTGTTTTCTCTTCCGTCTGGTTTTCCCTGGGTGCCCTCCGATCGCTGAACTGCAGCTTTCTGCCCTCGAAGTTCACCGTGACCACCATGGCGTATTTAGTTGGGTCGCAAGAAGCGCAGATATGGTTTTGGCATAACGACAACTTTATCAATACACCAACTTCGGCGATGGCTTCCCTTCTCTACCGACCACCGGATGGATGGATGAATCCGGCTGAGCCCTTTGGAACGGATGGATGAATACGGCTGAGCCCTTTGGATCGGGCGGTAGCTTGCGCCACCTAGCCATTTTGTCTTACCCTTTAAGCTTAGAATATTTAAATGTGAAAACTATATTCACTCCGTACTGAAAAGAAAGTGAGGCTATAAAACCCCCTTGCCATCAGTTAATAAGAGAATGCCTAGTTTTCTCTCGCTTTCTGCCACCATTCCCTTAATCTTTGCTTGGTAATCTCTACTGTCTTGAAATCCACTTTTCCTTCGCTGTTTCTAAAACCCAATTACTTTATTAAATCTATGTTGTCTTCGGTATGCATTGGGTGAAGCCCTTTACAGTAGAGTATCAAGTGCTCAGCCGTCTCGTCCTCCGCTCCACAAGCAGCGCACACTGTGTCCATTTCCTGGTACTTCGCTCTGTATGTTCTGGTTCGCAAAACACGTGTCCTTGCCTCAAACAACAATGAGCTTCCCCTAGAATTGTCATAAATGCTTTCTTTGGCAATAACTGTTTTGTTTAATCTATAGCTTTCCAGAGCCTTCTTTGTCTGCATTCCCTCTAGCCACCAATCTCTTTCTGTGGCCTTAACTTTCTTCTTAACTGAGACCTGCTCTTCTGTAACCCCACTATAGCCTAAAAACTTTCCTCTTAATTTCCTAGTGCGCTGTCTCTCCATTTTGTGTCTATACTCCTCATGTATACATAGCTGAAAACCTTTCGTGCCCATTGCTCCCCATCCATTTGCCCCATTTGTCTCAGCCGATCCTCAAATTCTATCTTGCTCACAGCTTCCCTGTCCTCAAACGACGCCCGTCCCATGTCTCCTTGTACTCCCTGGTTTGGTGTTTTGCAATGTGCCCCCAAAGCCAGCCTACCTACTCCACGCTGTTTTATTTCTTGTCTTGCATGCGCTTCGGATTTCATGCATAGCACTGCATTTCCAAAAGTCAAGCCAGGCACCATGACCCCTTTCCAAATCTCTCTCACCACCTCATACCTGTTGTAATTCCAAAGTGCTCTATTTTTCATTACAGCTGCATTTCTGTTGCCCTTACCTATTATATACTTTTCATGCTCACTGAGATATTCTGTATCTTCAGTCTCTCAACATCATCATTGTTAAAAATCATGACTGCTGATTTTTCACTACTGAATTCTAAACCTAATTCCTCTCCTTCCCTACCACAGATGCTCATTAATTCCTGCAAATCTATCCTGTTGTTAGCCATTAGTACGATATCATCCGCATACATCAGTCCCGGTAAGGATTGCTGAATTTCTTGGCCTAGTTTACTGTACGAAAGGTCAAATCCGCGTCGCATGTGCAGCGCCATCTGTCGACAACGCGTAAAACTAATCCGCGTGCGCGTCACGACGGCCTGCTGGGTCCGATTTAAAAAAAAATAAAAAATAGTAGGTCTTTATATAAATGTTTAATACATTTTTATATATGTACATAAATGTTAATTTAAGTAAACACCTTTTATGCCACTAATTGTATTGCAATTTATAAAAAAATATGTACGTTGCCATTATACATATTTTTATAAATACATAAATGTATACCTAGTAATTAAAGGTTTATTTATATACAGCGAAGATCAATACACCCCCATCTTGTCCAAAATGACACAGCATGTGAACCCCAACTGGGCATGGGAAAACAATTTAAACTCCCTCTGGGAACCCCTCCAACCAGTTAACTCCTTAACTGGTCCCAGTTTACCCCCACCCGTTCCCCATCTGGGCATGGTCAAGCCAGTTGACTCCCGATTGGGAATGGTTCAAGCCAGTTGACCCCTCAGCTGGTCCCAGTTGGACTCCTATTGGTGTCGGCTAATTCCCACTTGGGGCAAGTTAGTCCCAATTGAAACCAGTCGAGATGCCAACCGGTCCCAGTTAGACGTTTTCGCATAGGTGCCTTGTAAAGCTAAAGGCGCAGCACCTTTTCTGTGAAATGTTCAAGGCAACATCCTTAACAATTTGAACGAGTGAGGTGGCTGCAGCTGACAATCAGCTTTGGTGCTAATGTCAAGTACTGTGTGCAGGTCCTCGCTGGGTTCATGGGCCAGCAAGTGCGGAGCATCCTGGAGAAGATGGCCAGGGCCAAGATCCAGCAGGACCACAAGGAGGCAATGCCAGGGACCCGCTCGTGGGGGGACGGCTGGACCATCAAGGGTGCTCCACCAACCGCGCTGTGTGAGCTCGAGCTCCTACCGCTTAGCTCTCCTGGAGCTTCTGCTGCTCCTTCGGCATGCGAGGATGAGCCGCCTACACCAGGCCTACTCAGAGGCTTATGATTTTGTCGTGCTTGAAGTTTCAAGCAGGTGACTGCCTTTTAAGCTTACAATAATGACTATGATTTATTGTCTCACTTTGCTGCATATGAGCCACCATGCAGGCTCATTCGCTACAGTGTTTGCCTTCGGGCTATTCCTCCATTTTGCATATTGTTCAGCTGTCATTTTTGCCGATAGATTCAGCATCCATTATTATGAAATAAAAAAGAAAGCTTATTTGGTTCCCAATTGTGACATTCTTGATCCAGACCCTGATAGCAACATATTTTCTGTGCCGAACAGGTTATGGTGCTGCATTATGTCGGGGTGTCTACCAAGTTGTCTCTGCAGAATTCTCCGACTTTTCCAGCAAACTTTTTTTCATCTGACCACATAGTCTTTGTAAGAGGCTGGGGAAATTATAGCAAAAAGTCTGTGGGCCTCACATCTGGTAACAAGAAGGCTCCAAAAACGAGGCCCCTTGGAGACTGAGCAAGTTGCTACTTCTGTAAATCGGCTCTGAAGAAAACCAACAACTAAGCAATGTTGCACAGTTCAATGATTCTTTCCAAGTCTGACGTGGGACGGGGAAATCTGAATTTTGTGTTATAATGTGAATAAACTGTTCTGCATTACAAATCGATTTTGATGTCATTTACTTACATTTGGTGGGGTGCCAATTTGTCTTATACCTTAGTAATTACATCAACACACTGCATTTGATATCAATCCTGCTCCAACAATAGCTATAGTCTGTTACAAGTTAAGAAGGTAGGAGAAGCTCCTCCCACAAGCATGGTGCGCCGGTTTCAAATCCCTCCGCAATCGAAAGAAGAGTTCACTGGAAACGCTCCTTGTTCCGCTTCAGTGGATAGATAATGGCCACAGATTGGTGCCAACTTGTCTCCGACCCCCACTTTTTAAGAAAGCGACCTTTGTATTCATCGGAGAAGGAACCGAGCCCCTGAAAGCAGCCTTTGTATCAATCGGATGGGGAAGCTAATCCCCGAAAGTCGTCTTTGTTTTTATCGGAAGGGGGAAGACTTAATCTCCCTCTCGTGGCTTCCACAATGCTAAGTCAAAGTCGAGAGATAAAACAAAAATGTACAGAAAGGCACGACCCTCCTCGCGCGTTGGCCGCAACGTCACGGAAACGATGAGACGCTATTGGATGCGGAGGTGGCGGAGGGATATATGATTCTCTTTGAGGGGCATTTGCCGCTACCTTCTTGACTTGTAACCTACTATAGCGCACATGGGCCCCTTTTTACCTTTCTGATCGCTCCACAAATAATGCCCGGCGATTCTCTGCATGCACCAGAGCAATGCAAGAAAGCTAACTGCGACAGCGCTGGCGTTTCTCTGCGTGCACCGACGCAGCGTGGGAAAGGTTATGAAAGGAGAGCTGGTGCTTTTCGCATGCACCGGTGCAATGTGGAAAAACTTGCAGCAAGAGCACAAGCACTTCTCTGCGTGCACCGGAGCAATGCAAGAAAGCTAACCGCGAGAGCGCTGGCGTTTAACAGGATACCTTGCTGGGCTGGTTGGTTGAGCGACATAATGAGAAACAGCGCAAAAGGGACAGGACACAAAGTAGAAGAAGGACACAGGACATATTTTTTTTAAAATATTTATTCTGGTCACACGTTTTGCAACGTCTTTCTAGTGCCGCTGTTTCTGTCTTTATTAGCATTTATCTCTTTTGAAAGAGGAAGAAGAGCTTGCGCTTGCGCGGGCTACTGTGCGCACGTGGAATTTATAGCAAACCTTTGGTTGTTAGTCGGCGTATGTCCTGTGTCCTTTTACTTTGTGTCCTGTCCCTTTTGCGCTGTTTCTCATTATGTCGCTGGCGTTTCTCCGCGTGCACCGGCGAAGCGTGGGAAAGGTTACCGAAAGAGAGCTGGTGCTTTTCACATGCACCGGTGCAATGTGGGAAAACTTGCAGCGAGAGCACAAGCGGTTCTCCGCGTGTACCAGAGCAATGCAACAAAGTTAACCACGAGAGCGCTGAAGAGCGCTGGCGTTTCTCTGCGTGCACCGGCGCAGCGTGGGAAAGGTTACCAAAAGAGCGCTGGTGCTTTCCGCATGCACTGGTGCAATGTGGGAAGGCTTACCGCGAGAACACAGGCGCTTCTCCGCGTGCACTGGTGCAATAAGGAAAAGCTTAACACGAGAGCACTCTCAAAGTATTAAGCTTGATACTAGCATTGTATTGAGAACACAGTTTGGACAGATGTGGTTGATTACTCCGATAAGCTGAAAGTGCGCTGTGGAGGCAATTGTTTACAGCATTTTCAAAAAATATGTTTTACTATCGAAAAATGTATGGCATATCAGTAGATCATACAAAGACTTTCCAACACAAAGAATGGAAAGAAACTACAGTGGACTACTTCCTTCAACCAGCAATGACAGTAATGAATTTTGTTGCTGGTTGAAATAAGTAGTAGTTGTCCGAAGTTAGTATTCAATTCCTTTTGTGTCCAAAAGTTTGAAATCAACACTTTATTCTTATTTTCCTGCTAATCCTTAAATGTATTAAAGTTAAATGCTTTTCAGAGGCTGCTGGCCCAAATAACTAACAATTTCTTTGTTTAAATTATTCAGACAAGAATCACAGCTACCAGACAACTGGGTTCTAGTTGCCTGGTAGAAAAGCTGCTTTTCTACCAGGCAACTGCACGCGCTGTCTCAATTTTCTTTCTTGAATGGCATGGGATCGGGCCTGGGTGCCATACTGCAGGAACAAGTGATCCAGAGCCCAGGTAGCACTTCCACAAGATGCAGGGAAATTCGTTTTATTGGAGTGACAATAATAGACATTAATATTTGGCTCACAAATTCATTGACTTGGTTGACACGGGAGCTGCAAATTCCTGCACGTCACATGTAGGGTAATTAATACAGGCAACAACGCCTATTGCACAGGGTAATAGCAATTGTTACAGCCTATGCGATGTGCAATGATGTTCCTGCTTCTTGCAGGCATGTCCGGCATATTGTGATTTTAAAGTGTGGACAATGTAATTTTAGAGTGGAAGTCTTTGAAGAGGTCCACCGATGCCTTTGTAAGCTGAGCTACAGGCGAACTAGAGCTGAACTGTTTCATGTTCCTTCACGTGTAACCAGACATGTTGTGTTTGCTCACTGTGCAATACCTCGCATCTCTCTCGGATTCAGTCATTATATAATGCTATCGCTCCACCTCACCTTTATATATCTGAATCTGTTGCAATGTACCGTCACCAATTTGGTTAATCTTACATTTATTTGTCTGTTAACTTTATGTGTGTTTAGGATTTTTTTTGTTTGCTCGTTTTATTGTTTGTGTTGTGCACCACGGGGCACTCAAATGAGACCGATTGCATCCAAAATAAGA
>JABSTQ010003271.1:0-5000 GCA_013358835.2 Ixodes persulcatus
GATACTGCTATAGCGATGTTACCTAACTCAACACCCCCGAGACACGGGGTATATAGAAGAAGATTACAATGGGTTTAGCCGAGAACCAGCATTTTACCGCCTATTTTGATTGATTGCGCGCGATTTTGAGCGGTATATATTTGACGGTTCTCGCGAGTTTAGCTCACCCGTTGCTGCGTTTACGTAGAAGACGTTTGCTTTTTTTTTGTAATGGACATTACTGACTTCCTGTTTTTTTATTATTGATTTCCAAGCATGCCGCGAGTCAATCAAGCTGCCAGACGGTCCCCATCACCGCCCCGGCACTGGCGACCCAGACGCCACTACCAGCGAAGGGGAACAGACAACCCAAACAACCACCACCGCCGGGTATCCAGACGATCGTACCGGCGCTCTACGGCCACCTGGGGCACCCTCGACAACCACGGACACCCAGTGGCCTGGTCGTCCAGCCTCGCTTGGCACGACCAGCCGCGCCCCTTGAAGGTTGACATGGACGCCCAAGTGCCCGAACCTTTCAGAGGCTTCACGATGAACACCCACCGCCCGGCAAACCCACCACCAAGTTACACGGAGGACGAGCGCCGACTCCTGTGCCCGCTCTGCGAGGTGCCAGAAATCCACCGCCGTACCCACAGAGCTGGGGCACTTCATCGCTCACGGGAGTCAGCAGCCGCCGCGAGGGCAGCCATCTTACACCTCGAAAGGATGCGGGAGGACGATCTTGCACGCGCCATCGCAGTTATCAGGAGGCTCCGTCCTGCTCTCCTCCGCCCCCCATGCCACGCCGAGACGTCACCAGCAGATGCTGCGGAGGTCGCCATAAACATTGATGACGACGAGCAACTTTGAGAACAGTTCCTAACGCAGAGGGGGGGGGGGGGGGGAGTGTGTGGCAAGCGACAAGCGGGGTGTGTAGTAGTGCTGCGGTGACCGACAGGAGCGTGCCACGGGCACGGCGCGAGAGCTGGAACGATCGCGTGCGTGGCTCACGAGGGCTCGGCAGCAGGGACTCGAAGGCTGGCCTGAACCTAGTAAAGGTGTGTTTTTGCTGTGTCCTGCCTTGCGTGTCCTTCTTGCGGGCGAGCAGTGGGACATATCCCCACAATATATATATATATATATATTTATATATATATATATATATATATATATATATATATATATATATATATATATATATATATATATATATAGAGAGAGAGAGAGAGAGAGAGAGAGAGAGATAGACATAGATATACACACTGTGGGGATCTGTCCCACTGCTCGCCCGCAAGAAAGACGCGCAAGGCAGGAACAGCAAAAACACACCTTTACTAGGTTCAGGCCAGGCTTCGAATCACTGCCGCCGAGGCCCTCGTGAGCCACGCACGCGATCGTTCGAGCTCGCGCCCCGTGCCCGTGGCACGCTCCTGTCGGTCACCCCGGCGCTACTGCACACCCCGCTGGTCGCTTGCCGCACACTCTCCCCGCCCCCGGCGTTAAGAGCTGTTCTCAAGGATGCTCGTCGTCGTCAATGTTTATGGCGACCTCCCCAGCATCTGCTGGTGACGGGTCTGCGTGGCATGGAGCGCGGAGAAGAGTAGGACGGAGCCTCCTGATAACTGCGATGGCGCTTGCAAGATCGTCCTCCCTCATCGTTTTGAGGTGTAACATGGCTGCCCTTGCGACGGCTGCTGACTCCCGTGAGCGCTGAAATGCCCCAACTCTGTGGGTACGGCGGTGGATTTGTGGCACCTCGCAGAGCGGGCATAGGAGTTGGCGCTCGTCCTTCATGTAACTTTGTGGTGGGTTCGCCGGGCGGTGGGTTTTCATCGTGAAGCCTCTGAAAGGTTCGGGCACTTGGGCGTCCATGTCAACTGTCAAGGGGCGCGGCTGGTCGGGCCAAGCGAGTCTGGAAGACCAGGCCCTTGGGTTCCCCTGGTTGTCGAGGGCGCCTCAGCTGGCGGTAGGGCGCTGGTACCATCGTCTGTATCCCCGGCGGTGGTGGTTGTTTGGGTTGTCTCTTCCCCACGTCCGGTAGTAGCGTCTGAGTCGCCAGTGCCGGGGTGGCGATGAGGACCGTTTGGCAGCCTAATTGACTCGCAGCATGACTGGAAATCAATAATAAAAAACAAGATGTTAGTAACGTTCATTACAAAAAAAAGCAAACTCTTCTACGTAAACGAGCTAAGCTCGCATGAACGGTCAAATGTATAACGCTCAAAATCGCGCGCAATCTATCAAAATGGGCGGAAAAGGCTGGTTTTCGGCTAAACGCATTGTAATCTTTTTTCTATAATCTTCGTGTTCGTCACCGACGTTGATGTCTTCGAGGGTGTAGACGGTAAACTAAGTACCAGCCAGATCAGCAACACTTCCCTCGTGCGAGAGAAGTTCATCAGCCGAATCATAATACTGCTTGAGGTCGGTGACATGAACAGGTCCCATGAGTCGACCAGACTCACAGTCGACGAGCGTGTACGTGAGGCGTGAAGCTTTCTCCCGTACTCTATATGGACCGTCCCACCTATCAGCCAGGGATGCCGTGAAACCTCTGGCGGCGTTACTAAGCGGGTTTGTCCGGCGCAGAACCAAGTCTCCAACGTGGAATTGCACGTCCCGGTGACCCAGGTTGTACTGCTCAGCCTATTGCAGTCGGGCGACGTCCAAGCTCTCCCGGGCATCACGAACGATGTCCCTGAGTCTCCGTCGTAGATTCCCTGCAAACTGGCCATAGGAGCGAGCAGCCCCCGGATCGTCGGAAGAATAACTATTTTCCAGCGGGAAAGTCAGCTCCTTGCCAAAATTAAGGCGCGCGGGTGTGAACCCGGTAGATCGGTTAACCGCGGTTCGGGTTGCGAACGCGAGTTCTAGAAGCTTCGCATCACAATCACGGTGGCGCTCGGTGTGAGCGATCAACATCTACTTCAAATTCCCGTTTACCCGTTCGGTAATATTTGCCTCCGGGTGGTAGGGGGATGTCCGTTTGTGTTGCATTCCCAGGGCAGAACAGGTGTCTGTGAAAACTTTGCTAGTGAAATGCGTAGCATTGTCGCTGATTAATCTGGTGGGGAACCCAAATCTTGTAAGTGTTTTCATCATGCAAGACCAGATATTTTGAGACGTCAGCGTACGCAATGGAAATAACTCAACCCACTTACTAAAGTGGTCTGTGACAACCAACACGTACTGGTTGCCACGAGGGCTGCGTGAGAAAGGGCCCACGACATCGACGGCAACGCATTGCCATGGGGATCGACTCACAACGGGCTGCATCACACCAGGGAGTTAACCTCCACGCCGTTTGGCTTTCTGACAAACCGGGCATGACCTAGCATAGTTCAACACGTCCTGACGAATGCCTGGCCAAGTAGCAGTGCGGCTTAACTTCTCAAAAGTCTTACAGCCACTACTGTGACCGGCCAGAGCGGAGTCGTGGTATTATTTAATAAAAGACGTGCGAAGTCGGCGAGGTATCACGGCTCGGAATAAAGTATCTGTGGGGTCACCCTCCTCGTCGTCGATCGGAGGTATGTACCGTAGTAGGAGACCATCTTTGGCTAGCAAGTGCGACTCGAAACCCATGTCAGAGTCTCTGTTGCCACGCCGGTCACGTGAAGACAACCACTCAGAGACCCTGCGACAAAGCCAATAGTTCTACTGTGCTGCACGAAGCTCATTTCGACTGATCAAAGTACCCCAGCGCGAGCCAGCATCTATCGCAGCCATAACATTGACATCCTCGTGTACATGCTCTTCGCCGAGCGGAGCGCGCGACAAGGTGTTTGCGACTTTTTCTTTCTGAACCTGGCTTGTGCACAATGAGGTATTCATATTTTTGAAGCGTAAAGCCTGGTTCACATGCAGCGATTTTGGCCCTAGAGTGGCATGATTTGTGCCGTCGCGGCGCTCGTGCCGCTGAACCGCTGGTGCTGGCCAGAGCGCCGCGACAGCAGAAATTGCGCCGCTCTAGGGACGAAACCGCTGCATGTGAAGCACGCTTTTGTGCCCAGCGTCGTAATCGTCCTGCCGGATTCACGAGCCGCTGAGCCAGGATAAGGCGCCATTATCTGACTGGAACACAAAGCGCGCGCCATCAAGATACATGTTGAATTTCTGCAGGGCGAATATGATGGCTAGGCACTCAAGCTCGCAAACGTTGTAATTCCGTTGAGCTGCTATCAACGTATGGCTAGCAAACGCTACGGGTCGTAAGACACCATCAAATTCTTGAAGCAGCATAGCGCTCAAACCGTAGCCGCTCGCATTGGTTTGCAGTACAAACGGGCGGTTTAGCTCCGGGAGCTTCAAAGATGTTGTTTCAGCAATAGCTCTGGACAGTTGGAGGAAAGCATTTTGCTGTGCCTCCGTACAACGCCACTTGACGCCTTTGCGCAGCAGTTAATTCAGAGGCCGCGTTATCTCTGCACATTGGGGTATAAACTGGCGGTAAAATCTAACCACGCCAAGAAATCGCTGCAAACTCTTTGCATCATGGAGGAAGGAAACTCTTATGGCCCTCAGCTTGTCCTCGTTAGGGCGAAGCGCTCCATCGTCGATTACAAAACCGAGCAGTTTAGTCTTAGATGTTGCCAGTTGCAATATTCCTGAATGAACTGTCAAACCAGCATTCTGCATGCGCTCGCGAATAGGCCGAAGGTGCACGAGATGTTCTTCAAACGTGCTTGAGAAGACTACTACGTAATCCTTGTATGTCATGGCGTAGTTGTGCCGGGCATCTCCAAGCACGATGTCTATAAGAAGCTGGAACGTGGTAGGAGAGTTTCTCAAGCCGAAAGGCATACGCACAAACTCGTACAATCCTCTGTAGCATGTGAATGCTGTTTTCTCGATGTCAGCGGGTTCAACCTATATATGAAAGAAACCGCGACTGCAGTCAAGAGTCGTGAAAAAGCCCGCGTTTCCAAAGTTGTACATAATTGACTTAATCGAAGGGTACAGGTACGCGTCACGAACGGTTAACGCATTCAGGCGTCGATAGTCTACGCAAGGTCGAG
>JABSTQ010003271.1:10000-22031 GCA_013358835.2 Ixodes persulcatus
ATGTTGCGTCTTGGTTGCCTTCTCGCGCATAAAACTGCGGCTCGAATGTATTCTTTACTCTGTTCCGCACAGCCGTCTCGATTTTATTCTTCACTCTGTTCCGCACAGCCGTCTCGATTTTATTCTTCACTCTGTTCCGCACAGCCACGAGGGCTGTGCGGAGCAGAGTAGAGAATAGATTCGAGCCTCATCTGGACGCCTTCATCTTGCCAGGCTTCAGTGTCGTGGGACTGGACTCGGCGTCGGTCAGTTAAGATTTTTTTTTTCATTTTGTGTGTTTGTTCGCCCCACTGAACTTTGTTTCCCGAATGCGGTTCAGCTGAACTTTTTTTTTTATGTTTTCTTACTGACTCTTTGTTATCATTGTTTACTTGTTAGGTTTATTTCGTCATGGCGTAGCGGCCTGACGGTGCTGTAGAGAGCGTGTTCGCACGGCTTTGGTTGCGTCCCGTTTAGGGAATGCCCGGAGGAGTTGGTTTTTGTTCTCGCCGTGTGCGGCTCAGTTTTTTCCGTATGGATTAACTTTTTGTTTTGTGTTTTGCTTTTACGTGTCGTCGACTTTTTTGTCTGACTCTCCACCAGGTGTGGACCTATCCCCTTGCCACCGGTCGAACCTAAATATTTTTTTAAAGTAATTTTCGTTAAGATCGCGGTTGGGTAATGCTATCCTTTCCATTTATTCTTATTCCCTACACCTCTCCATGACAATCACTCCGTGTGTTTCGCACCGTTTCTGTGTCTTCACTTTTGTGTATTACGGAAGTGAAAGGCCATTCTCTGGTGATCTGTGCAATTTGCGGTGAAAAGACCCTAGCGTTTAGTTTCGGAAAGAATTGCATCTATTATATCAATGATCTGGTGACTTTCTATGTCTTAGTAATATGACAGCCAATAGCTAGTCATGCTAGGTTCAAGTGAAAGTTTTATAAATCGAAACAATGCGACGTCTGTGCGTCTTCTGTATTGAAAGTCTACTTAGCCTGCTGATTTGACAAGATATGTTGCTCGTGGTTTCCCGCTCTTATCAAAACATAAATAACTATTCAATACCACAAATTGCATTTATAATTGATTTCAAAACGTAGACAAAAATGCAAGAAAACTTTTTCACCGTTCATAGAAACGCACGGGTCGCTATGCCTGACCTAGGTCTTGCATAACAAAGACGTTTTTTTTCCCGATATTGGGAATTAAATATTGAAGATACGAACAAAATACATATCTACATTTTAACAAAAAAAAATGGTTTTTCTAAAAAATCGATTTTAAAATTGGTACTTTTTGGTTTTAGCATAACGTTAGCGTAACGTACCGCAAAATAAATTTCATACAGCTGTGTAATCTTATAATATATACAAAGGCCGTGTTTTTGGGTCTCCATAGACATAAAAAGTATCGACGTAATTCAACCAGATCACCAGTACTTAATTGTCACATTTTATGAACAATAAACCGAGAGGCGTTTTTGACATTTTTCAAGAACAAAAGCAAAGCGCCTAAAATAATTTCATGGCATTAGAGCCTTTTAACTTGTCTCACAGAGTCCTTTAAAAATGGTAAAATTATGCGGACTTAAAATCCACGGCAAAAGATCGAGCGAAACATCCGACTCACGACGAATTCGAAAAGCACGGCTTTCCGCCGCAGCCTCTTTTAAAATTTGCAAGTCGAGAGCAAAAAATGGCACGACTGCATTTTTAGGAATGATGCCATTATACATATTTTTTTCGGTGAAGATTAAAATCGAACCTTTTTGCCTGCACGATTTGGGGTGAAATAACCCATATATATATATATATATATAGTGCGATTTTTTGAACATCAACACAATAAAAACACAATAGATAGGCCGTTTTCTCAAAAAATATTTGTGGGGCTCGGCGGACATTAGGTGAGTAAATAAACGTAACGGTAGGTTGTCGAATTAACCGTTTTAATCAACATTGTTGAAGTCTCAATTTTAAAGGGGCTATGAATAAACTTTAGCCCAAATGAAACGATTTGCGAAAAGGCGACGAGTTTTGGGTTATGCAAAGCTAAAAGTCTGTCTTTCGTCGCCTGATTAAAAAAAAACAGCGCGCTGGACAGAGCGCAGGATGTTGTGCTTACATGGTCGCTTCAGACCCACCGTTGGGAGTATGATGCTGGAGCATCCACCAAAGGCACGCTGTCAAAAGTGTGCACGTTCGTTCATGCTGAATGCGACAACACTTCATGAGAGGTGTAACTTTGCTAGAAAATTAAATAATGCATGGAACTCCAATATGAGATGTTCTCACTAACACAAACAAACATGCCCTCCCCGATATGTCATGACAAAACCGCTAAGTCACTCTCCACTTTCCCCGCCGCTGCCGTGCTTGGTTCTTGAATCGGGGGAAGAAAGTGCAAAACTTTATAAATAAATATCTCGAAGCTCCTTGCTGTTTCGTAAATAGTTTTGATTGGGTTACGCTCTAATAATGACTGCCTCTGAAACAGCAATATTAAAAAAGGTAATTTATGAATTTTAGTTACTGATAAAAAGGTTGCCACGGTTTTCCATCCATGTAATGTCCGCCGAGTCGCACAACACACTGAAGACTGCATCAACGTGACGGTAAGCCCCTTTTTTCTAAAGACCTGTTGATTAAAAAATATCACCGGATATAGCTGACATAATGTGACAAAGGATGCTTCATTCATAATTTCACTCCAGACCTCGTGGTTCAAAAGTTCCCCCGGGAAAATGACCGGCACTGTAAACGCATACTTACGTCGCAAATGCAACATGAACAATACGCTTCAACAAAGCACAAATAGAAAAATTAGTTACAATTTACGCCACAGAAAGTGGCGTTACCTAACTTGTCATCAATTATTTTAGCTAGTCATTTCTACTATATGTATCAATTGAAAAATCTACTTTTATTGCAAAGATAGCTTTTATTTTCCCGGAACTGTATTTGTTACCTTTATTGAAGAATCAAAGTTTACTGTGAAACTGTGTAACACTAGAGCACATAGTGTGCAGGCACATTACTAATTATCTGGAAGAAAATAATCTTCTTACCAGTGCTCAGCACGGCTTTCGCGAGGGCTATCAACAGTGACATTGTTAGTAACAACTTTACATAATTTTGCCCTCACCCTAAATAAAAGAAAGCAAGTCGATGCCATCTTTCTACAGGTTTTCCCGCTCATTTTAATCCAAGCGACGACCAAATTAATCCCGGGGTCCCTCAATTTAATCCCAGCGCCATACATTTTAATCCAAGCGCCACACAATTTAATCCCGGGGTCAGTCAATTTAATCCACAATATATATATATGCACTTATTGTGTTCAGTGGTCGTGTTTCGCTTACATATTTGGTAACTTAGGGCAATTGTTTATACAATTAGACTTTTTAGGGGGCAATTGATAATTTGATTACTAATGTGATTACATTGAGTTACTAGTCCCACGTTTGACGAGGCTTAATTGATATGTTGGTTACTCTTTTTAGAGCGCAGCTCTTAGGCACTCGTTCCGGCTTGAGCGGCGTCGGCGGCACCGTCGCCGTCGGCGTACCCGCGCGGTGCATGATGGGTAAATTCCCCCGCTATATTTAGCGGAAAACTTTTCTCCGCTAAATCTAGCGGAAAATTTTCCACGCTATATTTAGCGGAAAATGTTCCCCGCTAAATATAGAGCGGAAAATTTTCCCAGCTAGATTTAGCGGACAATTTGCTCCGCTGAGTCTAGCGGAAAATTTTCCCCGCTAAATCTAGTGGAAAAATTTTGCCGCTAAATCTGGCGGAAAATTTTCCCCGCTAAGTCAAGCGGAAAATTTTTCACGCTATATTTAGCGGAAAATGTTCCCCGCTAAATATAGAGCGGAAAATTTTCCCAGCTAGATTTAGCGGACAATTTGCTCCGCTGAGTCTAGCGGAAAATTTTCCCCGCTAAATCTAGTGGAAAAATTTTGCCGCTAAATCTGGCGGAAAATTTTCCCCGCTAAGTCTAGCGGAAAATTTTCCCGGCTAAATATAGCGGAAAATTTTCCCCGCTAAATCTAGTGGAACATTTTCGCCGGTGAATCTAGCGAAAAATTTTTCCTGCTAAGTTAAGCGGAAAATCTTCCCTGCTAAATCTAGCGGAAAACTTTCCCAGCAAGATTTAGCAGACAATTTGTCCCGCTAAGTCTAGCAGAAAATTTTCCCCGCAATATCTAGCGTTAAATTTTCCCCGCAAAGTTTAGCGAAAAGTTTCCGCGCTCAATCTAACGGAAAATGTTTCCCCTATATTTATCGAAAAAATTTTACACTAAATCTAGCGGAAAATTTTCCCCGCTATATTTAGCAGAAAATGTTCCCCGCTAAATATAGTGGAAAATTTTCCCAACTAGATTTAGCGGACAATTTGCCCCGCAAAGTCTAGCGGAAAATTTTCCCCGCTAAATCTAGCGGAAACTTTTCCCAGCTAAATCTAGTGGAAAATTTTTGCCGCTAAATCTAGTGGAAAATTCCTCCCGCTATATTTAGTGGAACATTTTCCCTGCTATATCTAGCGTTAAATTTCCCCTTCTAAGTTTAGCGGAAAATTTTCCCTGCTAAATCTCGCGGAAAATTTTCCCAACTATAATTATCAAAAAACTTTTCCCGCTAAATCTAGCGGAAAAGTTTCCCAGCTAGATTTAGCGGAAAATTTGCCCCGCTAAGTGTAGCGGAAAATTTTCCCCGCTAAATCTAGGGAAAATTTTCCGCGCTATATTTAGCGAAAAATGTTCCCCGCTAAATATAGCGGAAAATTTTCCCAGCTAGATTTAGCGGAAAATTCGCCCCACTAAATCTAGCGGAAAGTTTTCCCCGCTAAATCTAGCGGAAAAATTTTACCGCTATATTTAGCGGATGATTCCCCCACTAAATTTAGCGAAAAATTTTCCCCACTAAATATAGCGGAAAATTTTCACCGCTATATTTAGCGGAAAATGTTCCCCGCTAAATATAGCGGAAAATTTTCGCCGCTAAATCTAGCGGAAAATTTGCCCCGCTAGGTCTAGTGGAAAAGTTTCCCTGCTAAATTTAGCGGAAAATCTAGCGGAAAATTTTCCCGGCTATATTTAGCGGATAATTTTCTCCGCTAAATCTAGCGGAAAATTTTTCCAGCTTGATTTAGCGGAGACTTGCCCCGCTAAGTCTAGCGAAATATTTTCCCCGCTAAATATAGCGGAAAATTTTCCCCGCTAATTCTAGTAGAAAATTTTCGCCGCTAAATCTAGCGGAAAATTTTTCTCGCCAAGTTTAGCGGAAAATCTTCCCTGCTAAATCTAGCGGAAAACTTTCCCAGCAAGATTTAGCAGAAAATTTGCCCCGCTATATCTAGCAGAAACTTTCCCCCCCTATATCTAGCGTTAAATTTTCGCCGCTAAGTTTAGCGAAAAGTTTCCCCGCTAAATCTAGCGGAAAATTTTCCCACTATATTTATCGAACAACTTTTCCCACTAAATCTAGCGGAAACTTTTCCCCTCTATATTCAGCGGAAAATGTTCCCCGCTATATTTAGCGAATAATTCCCCCCGCTAAATCTAGAGGAAAATCTTCCCAGCTAAAATTAGCGGAAAAGTTTCCCAGCTAGATTTGGCGGAAAATTTGCCCTGCTAAGTTAAGCGGAAAATTTTCCCCGCTAAATCTAGCGGAAAAATTTCCCTGCTATATTTAGCGGATAATTCCCCCCGCTAAATCTAGCGGAAAATCTCCCAGCTAAATTTAGCGCAAAATTTGCCCTCTAAGTCCAGCGGAAAATTTTCCCCGCTAGATCTAGCGAAAAAATTTCCTTATCAAATTTAGCAGAAAATTTTCCCCTGAATGGGAGGCGAGCAAGAGAAGAGTAAAGGAAAAGCCCCGTCTGCGCGCCTTCCCCTCCTCCTCCTCAAGAACTGTGCTTTAATTCGGTGTTCCAGGGAGTTGTAAACGGCTTTCATTTTTTTGTATTACCTCGAGTTTCGATTTACGATAACTCTTTTGATAACTTCGCTCTAATATGAACGCACTAATATTATTTAAAGTTTAGTTGAGGTATGGCTTCCACTTCTAATCATTTCGACCTATTAAAAACACAATCTGCAGGATAAAAGTTCAACAAGCATTATTAAGTACTCTGTCAATTGCTTGGACGAATTATTGGTAAAAATATAATTTGGTAGAAGCTCATTTGACATTATGCTTCCTTTTTGGTTATTATTGACGCGAATAAATGTAGAGTAGCAAACATTTTCATTCCTCAGTCGATTAGTTTGATTTATTTTTTAGAAATGCGACGTTATATAACTCCAGCTAAGACTTCGATTACACTTTTCATTACTTCGCGTTCTTGATCCCACAATTGAACTTAAATTAGCCAAATTATCTTAGTGGTAAATTTTTATTTTTTCCCAATATATTAGTCACAAAACTGAGTTAATATCAGTATTATTGACATAGGGGATACTTTGAGTTTCTAGTGACCCGTTTGACTATTAATTAATCTAATTAACATATTCCTCACTCTTTATTACTTTGAGTTTTTATATAAACAAACTATTTATTCTCAGCTCAGACACCATCATGATCACTCTTTTGATTACATTGACTTAATATTCACCGAATGAAGTTTTATTCGGCCTAATTGACATCATGACCACACTTGTGATTACTTTGAGCATATAATAAATTAACTGAATTTTTATAAGCACAAGTCAAATCATATTTACTCTTTTGGAATTTGATTCGGCCAAACTAACATCTTGATGACATTCGATTATTTTCAGCTAATCAAACAAATGATTTATTTTGAGTTCAACCGACGTTTTGATCAGTATTTTGATTTCTTCGAGTACTATTAACTCACTAGACTTTATGACAGCCTAAATGACATGTTGCAGATTCCCTTGATTACTTTGAGTTATTATATAACTAACGTATATACTATTAGCTCACTTCACATTATTGTTACTCTTTGACTTTAGTTACATTTACTGTTCACAAATTCGGCCAAATTTACATTTTGATGACTCTTATTAGACCGATCTCACTAAACGTTCGGCGCATGCGTGACGCAGCCATAACTTTAGTTCGCAGGAGGCAGAAGGCCGTGCATGCGAGTGCACGTGCCATCTCGTGCTCCACTCGCGCAGAGCGCCAGCGGCGTTGTCGCACGTGCAGAAAGTTCCCTCGATGCATTGCGGCAGCGGTGGCGTGGTCACACTGACTGGTGAGATCGGTCTATTAGTTTGAGTTAATATTCAATCATGTGATTTATGATGAGCTAAGTGACATTCGGATTACTTTTTGAATTACTTTGAGTTACTATTGACCCAGTAGACTTTAATTCGGCTTTATTAAAATTCAGTTACTTTTTGGATTACTTAAATTTAGTTTCAATTTAGTATCCGCAAATATATCTATTATGAGCAAAATTAACATTCAAATTACTCTTTGGTCACTCCGAGTTTTTGTTGGCCCAATGTGCTTTTATTTGGTTTAGTTGATATTGTGATCAATCTTTTATTTACTTTGAGCTATTATTCTAATAAACGGGTTTATTCTGCGCTCAAGTGACGCTCTTTTTTATTAATTGGTGTTACTATTGACTCCATTGACTTCATTCGACCTAATTGACATTTTGGTGCATTTCTTTCACTTCGAGTGACGATATTAACGATTAATATATTATGATATCTGTTGAGATTAATATTACTCTTTTAATTACTTCGAATTATCTTGCGAGGACTCTTGGGATTACTCTGAGTTAATATTAAACCAATTGAATAATTATGATGTTTATTGAGATTCTGAATACTCTTTTGATTACTTTGAGTTACTATTGATCCAGTCGACTTAAAATGGGACTTACATTTTGGTTGCCTTTGTGTACTTCGTGTTATTGGAGCACGAATTTATGGCTTGTGAGCTCAATTCACATTATTATTACACTCGAATACTTGGAGCCACTTTAGACCGAAGAACTTCAAGTCGGCCTCATTGATATTGGGATTACTATTTTAATTAGTTTGAGTTAATATTCAACAATGCAATTTATTAAAAGCTGAATTGACATTATGATTACGTTTTGAATTACTATGAACTTACTATTGATCCAATCAAATTTAATTTGGCCTAATTATTATTTTGGTTACACTGGGTTACTTCGAGTTATTGAAATACAAATAATTCTATTATGAGCTAAATTAACATTCAAATTACTATTTTTATTACCTCGGTTTACTTTTCACCCAATGGACTTGAATTCGGCCTAATGTCCTTGTGATAACTGTTGGTTACTTGAATGTTGTCTTCAAGGAATCGATTTGTTAGTTGCCTAACTGATATTGTGATTACTCTTTACTACTTTTAGTTACTATTGCCGAAAGGACTTTCATTTAGCCTATTTCCCAATTCGGGGGTCTTTTGATTACTTTGATGTAATATATTTTAAACCAATGGTTTTATGAGCTCGAATCACACTATTACTACTCTATTGATTGCCTCGAGTTTGCTTTGTCCCATTGAACTTTAATTCGACCTAACTGACATTGTGATGACTGTTGATTACTATGTGCTAATATTCATGCTATTGGCTTATTGTGAGCCGAACTGGCATTATGACTACTATTAAACATGTTGATTTAGTATTGACCCAAGAGACTACCTCTAAAACTTCTTGCATGCGATACTGCCCGTGTTGCATTTTGGGACCTCTTTGGCCATCCAGAGGAGTGCCATCGTGTTGATTTCGATTGTCCTGTTGATGAAGTACAGCATCTCAGCACCGCATGAAAGTAAACTCAGCGCTCGCTTGCAATGCCCCCATTAATCTTCGTTAGAGCCCCTGTTAAGCCACGGACCTCAAGGGGCCGTAAGGACTTGTCTATAGACTTGGCGAGGAGTAGGAGTAGGGCCGGCCACGTCCGATACTTTTCTGGCAGCCTGGACTACAACTCCAGAGTACAGCATGACCCTCCGGGCTCACAAAGAACTTAAAAAGCCTATTGAGGAGAAAATTAAACGAGATGACCGACCCAGTATTCTTCTTCCATGTGACGTAGTAGTCCTGTTTATATAACTTTAACACGTCGGGAGCCCTCCTCCCCCAAACGTGCCACAGCCATTTATCCGCATTCGTACGCAACACCTACAACATTTGGTACGCAACAACTACAGTACAGTACACCCACTGTATTTGTCCTGACGTGTTAATAGACGGCACTACCTCCTTATCGAGACTGCTCGCGACAACCGTGGGCTATTAAAATGAAAATAATATTTTTGTTATGCATACAAATAAAACAAAACATGAAAAAAAACGCGTGTGCGAAACGACGGCGCTTTTGCTGCCAACGGATTTCGTCTGCGTGTCGTCCGCGTGTCATCTGCTTTCTTTCGCTGGTCGGCTACTCCCACGCTGCTCACGACGCCACTTATCAATACGGTCGCCAAACGCGCCTGACCACTCGACTCGGTCGTCTGTGTTGCCGTCCGACGTTGACACTGGAATTTTTTTGGCCCTATTCTTTACAGAAAGAAAGCTACTCCTCATAAGTTTGCAAGATAAAACCGACCGGTACAATCCAGGTTTGACAGAAAGTTTATGTTTCAACGTGCACGAGCGTTGATTTTGACGGCCCATTTTAGATCGGGCCTGGTTATTTCAAACTCCTTATGTTTGTGACGTTCGATAACTTCGAGTAAATATTCAACCAATTAATCTATCACGAGCTCAGATCTGATTAGTAGTACTATTTTTATTACTTCGAGGTACTTTTGACACGATGGACTTCAATTCGGTCTGACTGTTATACTGATAACTGTTTTGACTACTTCAGAGGATTCAAAGCTGCTGGGGTGTGTCGATACGTTTGCCAAGCGCGTCGTCTGCTAACAGCCTCGGATATCCCTCGCGCTAGAAAACCCGAAGCTTCAAATGGGTAGACAAAACTATTATTATATTTTCCTAACCATTGCTTAGTATTTAGGTAAATTATATTGAATCATTTTTAAGGCAATAAGATTAACACTAATTTTGTGCACATTTTAGTGATAATGCCTCTCGTTTCCCCACTTGAAGTTTCAGGTTTTCATGCGCGCGGGATATCAGAAGCTGTTAGCAGACGACGCGGTTCGTCAAAGGTATCGCCACACCACGACCACCTATATTTATTGTGGAAAGAATCTTCGAAAATGAATGATTCGTCTGGACGCCGACGTGGCAGGCCTAAGAAAAGCCCCAATGACGTTCGCGTAAAGTATGCCACGGTTTCTGCACAAGACCGAGCGAGGCTTCTTGATTGCTCAAGACGCGGTGGCGATCTGCCGACTCTCGCACGAACACTCGAAATCAACATCAAAACCGCCAGATCTATCGTGCGAACAGACAGGGATCGTCCAAAGGCCCGGGGAGGGTCAAAATCAACATTTAATGTTGACGTTCTGACCTCTTTGACGCAACTGGTGGACGAATATCCAACCTACACCCTAAAACAGCTCAAAAGTGAGCTTCAACGACAACCGCCCGGGCTGGCGATTAGCACGTCTTCAATCGACCGCCTTTTTGACGGACATGGATACAGCCTGAAGCAAATTTCCTTGCAGCCGGCCGACCGCAACAGAGCAGACGTCAAAGAAAAACGGAAGGTCTTCGCCACTTGGCTTGAAAAAGACGGCGCCCAAACTTTGAGGTTTTACGTGAATGAAACCAACTTCAACATCTGGTGCTCCCGCAAGTTTGGACGGTCTAAGCGTGGCACGGAGGCCATACAAAAAAACAACAGCCTCAAGAGGGCCGAATATTAACATTATCGCCTGCATGTCGGACGAGGGTCTGCTTCTGTGGAAGACGGTGGATCGAGTATCCAGGCTCACATTTAATGACTTTCTAGAGGATGTGTCGCGTGCTATCATATCCGCTGAGCCAGACTGCGAGGCGGTTATTATTATGGACAATGCCCCAGCTCACAGGAGGGCAAAAGATGCTGCAGTGTCTGGCCTGCACACTGTAATGTACTTGCCTCCCAACATCCCCTTTTTTAATCCTAAAGAAGAGTTATTTTCTAAATTCAAGCTCGGGGTCAAGGCCTACATGCGGGAGCGGAGCGTAGAGTTTTTCTTACGGCCCGACGACATCACAGTCAGGCAACATCGTTGGCGCCTACTTCAATCTGCCACGCAAAATGCGATGCAAAAAATTCCCCAAGTCGACTGCAGGGCCTACGATCGCCACAGCTTTGAATTTGTCGCTCCAGCGCTGGATGAAGCAGACATGTAGAAGACCGCGGCATTGTCACTCCGTGTCTTTTTAGATGTATTTGAGTGAAGATACTGTGCGCTCTATTGTCGATAAGTGTAGGGAGAGATGGCATTCACTGAGCAATTTGAAGTAAGCTTTATATATATGATAGAAATCAATACAAAACTGTTCCTTCGTAGATGTGCCGTTCTACTTTCCTTTCCCAAGAAAATATTCCCCACTTAAACTTCCTGTTGTGATATTAAAAAAAAAAAAAAAACACGTAGTGATGCCACACAGAGGTATACAAACTGAGACTACAAATGCTAAAAAATTACGTAATTGAAAATGTTTTAACAATAATTATTTAAAAAGTAAACATCCCAGATTCGAGAAAGAGTATTGCGAAAAACCTCGGAACTGTATACTATTTTCGGAGAAATGTATGAACTTCGATTCCTTCAATAAGATATGTAACTGAGCGAAACAAGGCCGCTGTTTTGATATTTTCACAGGACCTCTTTCACAAAAACCATGTCGCATTCTCGGGTGGTCGCTCGTAACTTGAAAACATAATCTTGCATGTGGTTTTATAGCTTACCTCGATTCGCAAAACAAAAAAAAAAAATTAATGCCGGAACTTTTTTTTAAAGAATTGTGCACGAGAAGCATGGAGAAATTAATATACTCGCTTTTAGTCCAAAGTGAATAAAATGTGGCCTAGCTTACAAAAGCTTAATAGTTTAAATAAATATTCAACGTATCTATTATGAGCAAAATAATAATCACTTGTAATCTGCATTTCCTT